>JASKDV010186532.1:0-11976 GCA_032466395.1 Aegires albopunctatus
ATAAATTGAATCCTAATATTAGAAGTAGCGAAAGTGTTGATAATCTTAAACATAAACTACAATATGAAATACTTAAAATTTCATATAAGCCTAATTAGTTAAGAGTTTTTTGGGTTTTTTTTGTTGTTGTTGTTGTGTTGTTTTGTTTTGTTTTTGTATTGACAGTAATACTCAACACAGTTGAGTTGTGTCAGTTTATTTGTAGAAAAAGAAGAAGAAGAACACATTGCCACATATATTAATAGTATTAATAGTAGATTTTTTAAAATCCAATTAATTTTCTCTTGATTTGAATAACATTAAAGACTATTGTGTATCTAATAAGTGATGTTACACACAAAAATGCTCAATTCAATCTATCATTTTTCTTTATTTTAAAGAGAATAGACTAGCTTCTAATGATTTAATAAATTAGCAATAAAGACTTCCTTTCTATATTGATGATGAAGCTCTTGATCAACAAGTATTTGCTCAGCTATTGTTTATTGTGACATTTCATCATGCTTTTCTTTCACCAATTTTTCTTCTTCTTTTTTTTTTTTTTCCCCCAAATTACATAGAAGGCTTAATTTTGTCTTTTTCTTTTTTTTTTTTTTTATCTTTAGAGCCAAAAGAGTGGAAAGACTGGTATTTCTCAAAAGAGTGAGGCTTCCAAAGATTCCAAAAAGAAAGAAAAGGAAGAACCTTTTGTTGTCGGTAGGCTTATTTGTTTTATTTTATTGTATTTTGAAATGTTTTATTCCAGTTAATGATATTCAAACTCTTTGCAAATATATTTTCATTGTCTTGAATTGTTGAAAGTATTATTTTCTGAGAATACATTTTTCATTCAAGTACTTCTTTACCTGTTAATCGATTTTTTACTCCAAAACAATCTTTTCAGTTTTCAGGTCAACAGATGTGTTCTATGATTATGGGTTGTTGTTTTTAATTTTGATCTCACATTGTTGTTGCTGTTGTTTTCAATTGTTCAATTACTACTAGGTTATTTCTTATTTTCATATACCAATGATTACATACCCTTACAATATTTGTGATGTCACATATTGTCAGATTTTTTAATTGTACGATATTTGCAGTTTATTTTAGTTCTAACTTCCTGACAATATTGTTGTATAATCATGTAATTTAACATTGAGTTATTTTTATTACAGCCCACCAAGCAACGGTGGTCAGGAACATCTCTGAGGAAACTCTTGTTTCCTTTAATATTCTTTGTTTGAACATTAGTCTGCTCTTTATTTTTGTGTTGCCTGGAAAATTTTGGGCTTGTTTGGGTTTTGTTATAAATTTTACTCAAACATTCAACCAATTTATTTAATAGAAGACCATCTCTTTTGCCCCCTGTTAACAGGAAGATTCTATTTGACCGTATCTATTTCACCTAACAGAAAAACTCTCATTCCTTGTCATAATAAACTAGGTAAATTTGATCAGAAAGGTGAAAATGAGAGATTATACGGACCGGTGGACGTACCACCACCACCTAAACAGGAACCTGAAAAGGGTATAAATGAGATGCCGTGTTTGCTTGTGAAATACTATACCAGTGCATTATCTAACAAAAGTTATTTGGTTTTTTTTAGAAATATTCAAAAATTGCAATAAATAGTTCCAATAAAATTGTGGGTTATATATGCAAGGAGTACATGCAAAGGGTATCTGTGTGTTTTGTAATTAAGATTCTTAATAATTCTAAAGATAGTAATAATTGAAAGAAATATGGGGATTACATCAATGATTATTCTATTTGCATTAGGTGTGGAATCTATTTAAACTTATATCATTGAGCATACTCTTGTGAATTGGGATTAGGTATTTTACCAAATTAATTGTTTTTTCTAAGGTGTGAAAGGGAAAAGATTGATAAAAGGAAATATTAAACCCAGATTAAATTGTTATTCTTTAATTCATTTTTGCAAAATATCTGCCTGTTTTTATTGACAAAATAATATATCCTAACTTGACAATCCAGTCATAAAAATACTCACTTGTATTAAAATTGTTATTGTGATTGTACATTAAAATATATTAGGATTGTATACCAATACCATGGTTTTAAGCTAACCTTACTTACTGTAGACTGCAGTGAAAAAACCCACACATTCTCCGCCTTATCCATACACCAAATCATAATTGTTGACACTTCCAATACTGCCCACATTTTACTATCTCCTTGAGGGTATCTTCTGGTTGATATTTGGGAGTTCCTCTAACAAATTAATACTCAATTTATTCTTTTGCCATATTATACTTCAAGATCAAGATCCATTCTTTACCTCTTTCCATTCATCTTCTTCTGGGCAAACTTTTGTGCATTTTATTTATTTAATTTTTTTTCAAGAGATCTCAGCTTTAGATTGTTGCTTATTCAACTTTAAATAACAAAAATTGTGTTAATTGAGATATTACTTTGAGTATTTAATGCTTTATACAAGTTGTTTTTGGTTATTGTTTTTTTTTTTGTTTTTTTTTTTACCCTTGCTCAATTTAAACTAAAAGTATGATGATGAAAGTCAACAATCTGCTTTTAGTAATCACAGTATTGCAACATACAAACCACCTTTTTCTTTGTCTTCAAGCTTATCTCACTCACAAATGCATTGCTTTTAAATATAAAAACAAAACTTATAAGACACTCAGATTTTTGACAGTTGCGCTTATCACTTATTACCAAAGCAGTAACTTTTTCCATTGCTTATATTAATGATATGCTTTTGGTCCAATGGTTTGCTGGTTTGCTGGTACGCGTGAATTTTGAGGTGTTTGATTTAAGTAATTCAATGATTAATGTAAATATAATGAAAATTTATTTGTTATGGTTTTGATTTTAAGGATTTTTTTTGTTTGGGAGGGACAGAATTTATGTATAGATTTAAATTGAAAAGAGAAAATTGTTTTTTTTAAGGGCACAATTTGTTTTTAAAAAGTCATTTGGTGTAGTTTAAAATCTGGTGATCTGTGGCTGAAGAACTGAACAAAGTTTTGGTATATATTTTCCAGATACAGCTTCTTTTTTTTTTCTTTTTTTTGAGCAATTTAATTTAATTATTTTTTTATAAAGATTATTAGAGAAATTTTACCATAAACATGATAATTATTCAAGCAAACAAATTCCAATGAAATAAATTGATCAAGCATTATCTTTCTAAACTTGAGTCAGCCAAGACCATTTCATTCAGAATAATACTAACTATCCAGAATTTGAGGGGAAATCATTGAAAGTTTAATTTTCGACAATGAAATCAAATCATTTTCTGATTTCATTAAATCATAAACTCAATATTCAAAGAACAACCACCACCAAAACCAGCAACTCCTCCTGCGGTGGAGGAAGAGAGAGAAGAAGAAAAAGAAGTGCCAGAGTCAAAACCAGTTGTCCCACCTAGTCCAGAAAAAGAGGTAGACAAGAAACCTCCTACTCCTAGCCCTAAAGAACAGCCGCCAAAAGGCATAACTACAGGTAGGACAGTTGTTGGGGAAGAAATTACAAACAAAATATTCTAACCATCTCTGTATTTGGGTAGCAAGGTATAAGGTTTTGTCAAATAGGAAATGTTTTGGGGTTTTTTAATTGGGTATAATAGAGGTTAGGAACTACTGGCAATATTTATTTTTTTTCTCCCGTATTTTTCCTGTTGCATTCATTCATTTTTCACCAAATGTACCAAAATCCAGCATCATCTCTATTTGGCCATATATTTTTTCATGTCTATCAAATTCTCAGTGAATTGTAAATAAAAAATTCCCATCCTTATTAAGAAAAATGAGTCGTAAATAATATTCATATATCATGCTTATCCTGGTTTCTTATTTCTTTTGAAATATTTTTGTATCACATTCCTACTCAAGTCTATCTGTATGGCTCACAATTTGTTTCCTTCCTTTTTTTTTACTGCAAGGAATTACTTCACCTATGACCTTTTTCTTTCATATCTATCTCAATCCTACTTGTGTCCTGATGTACGGGTTGATGATCACTTCAAATCTCTTCTTCATGACTTTATCTATAACTGATTTTTATTGTATTTAATAGACTGCATTCCTCATCTGCTGGATAGGCTAATAGGCAAATTAATGATAGATCCCAATTACTGTATAATTCATTAATTTAATTGCATATCCCATACATGACATGACCCACAAATGACTGAAAACAATAGATAAATTAAGATTGAGAGCATTACAAATTCAAAACTGTCATTGCGTTCTATACGCCTACTCTTGCCATAGCATCCAATTGAAAGGCGATAGAATGAGTTTTGAAAATAATTACTGTAGAACTTTGATTGTATCACCTTTAGAAAATGAATGCATTATATTCTGCATCAGCATACTTTTTCACCTACAATTCAGTAGTTTTAATCGATAACTTATGATGCACTTTTGAGTTATATAGAAAACCACTCATTTGCCATTTGAATCAGTAGTAAATACTTTCTAACACTCTACTTGAAACAATGGTTGTCCTAATTGTTTTGATTAGCTAAAACATCCTTTACGAAAATCTATGTGATCACGTTTTTTTACTTTAATTTTTTTTTTTACTATAAATTGGTTTTTGTTGGGGTATTTTGTTACTGTGTATACATTTCATATCCTTATTATAAAGAAAATCCAGATGTACCAGAATGATTAGAAGTGAAAACATTCTTTTTTTTATTATATTATTATTTTGGGGCTGTCATTTAGTTGCTATCATTACAAACATGGCTATGCATTTACTCTTTTTTTCAACTTTATTTTGATGCACAGCACTTTGAGTCTATAAGCATAAGCATTAGATATTTTGGGTAATACTCCATCCATTCTGCTTATTCATTATGTCTTATGTTAGTTCCTCCCTAGGTAACGTATTAAATTCCAAATTCGATTTTTTAAAACCACTTTTCTATCGCATACACATCATTATTTATTCATTGATGATATGTGAAAATACTTTGCTCTCTCATTGATCCTCTCTGAATCACTCTAATCATGAAGAAGACCCTAAACAAGCAGAACCAGCAACTGCACCGACAGTCCCTGAAGGAGACAAGGGGGCTGCAACTGTGACTAGTACTACTGATGGTGCAGGAAAGGAAGTAGGAAAGGTTGAAGGGGCAGGAGAAGATGGTAAGCAGGTGTCTTGCCCAGAACTAAAAGCATTGATGTGATCTAATATCACTTCCTGACTAGGAGGCTTGTTTTGGACAATTAATATTCCTGTACTTCTGAAAATGAGTATTCAGTGTTCTGTGACCTGCACTGAGTGATTTATAGGAGCACCTAACTCCGATGACCCATTTGAATCCCATCCTCGGTTTGGTTTGAGAATTATTTGTTAAAAAATTTCTCCACACTATCTCTGCATCAAATTCTAATGGATTGCATTCAGATTTATACTAATGGATGAGTTTATTATATCATCATATGTCCACGTATTCAAAACATTTGCAGTTTTGAATCATGTCTTTCTCTGTTATTTTTGTTTGTTTGTTAGTCCACAACACTTAGGAATGCTGTCTGATCTTGATATTACTTCAATCATTTGATGACAATTAATTGTTACCTTGTTGCTTACAATTTTACTTTTTATTCAATTAAATCTCATGAGCTGTAGATTGATTTTCTATATTTGTCTATCAATATTTAATGAAGATATCAATCAATGATACAAAGTCTTATCTCTCATTATTTTTATTTTAATACTGCCTTTTTGTACACAGGGATATAATTCAGGAATTCAAATGACAGCTTTCATATTATTGTGCACAATAAGATCAACTTCATGTAATATTATTCTCAACATTTCCATTTGTGTCTCTCTACTTTTATTCAACACAACTGTCATTAACAACAGTTTTTGGGGTGGTAATGATTTGTTGTAATATTTTATATATGTACAGGTATGCATGTTTCACCTGAAAAGCCACCTTATATGATTTGTAAAAGAAATTTATGCATTTCTAATTCTGTTTCACTTTGTTTTAAAATGGATTGTGTTAATTCACTTTTATGATAACATTGCACATAGTTAAAATTTGTCATTGATGATAATTAGGTAACCTTTTGTTCTACACAATAATTGTTTTTTATTATTTTCAAAATTGTCAAATAGTTGTTAGAGATGATAAAGATAATATGGCCCCCTTTCATTGCACAGGTCTTCAACCTCAATATCTTAACTATAATATGATCGTTTCATTCTATGTGCAAAATTGGTACAAAGTATAAAGAGGGATGTTTGTCCTCACTAGTAAAGTAGAGAAGGAAACCAAGCTGTTGTTACAATCCTGTGGTGATAAAAACCAGAAGATGAAAACCTGAAATAGCCAATTCTCTGCATGGATAATATTTTTTGGTATGGACTTGCAACAATTGGAGATTAATGAAAGTAGCCTACAAAGAATTGGGTAACACAATATCTCAACAACAACAGCAACAACAACAAAAAGTGTTAAATGTCAAGTTGTCAGACTTCCTTATCATAGATCCTTTACATAGTCCTCATTGGTGGTGCCTGCCATTTGGCAGCTCAATGCTTATCATCAACTTTGAGAGGGAATCCCACTAGTCTTTCATTTCATAAATGAGGAATTCTCAATCATAACAACATCAATCTCTATGAGTATATTGTTTTAATATGACCTACCCACCTTGCAAAGTTTAAGGACATAATAAAAATATAAAGAATATATATTGATATATATTTTATTAATCTAAAGAAATTTTGGTCATAAGACAGGCTTTAAATGTGCGATAAGGGAAATGCATTTCATTTGTGCAAGTTTTATTTTTACTCGATTGATGAGCTGATGTGATCATAATCTTTATAAACAATATCTTTTTTCTTTTGTTGTTTGACATCCTTGCTAGATGAGAAGTGAGTGAGTTATTTTGGAGGGTTTTTAATCAATATTTTTCTTTAAATTTAATCTTATGTGTATCAATACAGTTATAATACGTTTCTTACTCATTTCATTATGATCTCTCTTTTTGATATTCGTTTTTATACTTTTGTGCATGATTATTGTTATTGTCAATCATACAGCACAGGTCCAGAGTAATGCGGGTATCAACAAATTCTTTCGAAGTTGTTCGCCAATTTTTCTTTAATGATCTTGTAAAATTTTCGTTGAAATTTTTCTCATTATGAATGTTAATTTTTCTTTCCTTTCACCCCTCACCTTTGGCCTCAACCTTGAAACCAAAATGTGTAATGATACACAAATGTAAATTTAGGCCTTGTGGATCACATGGATGAACTCACAAAATTATATGGCGGCAAACTTCCACCTGCCCCCACCAAGGGTGAGGCTTTTACAAGGGCACTGATTATGTGACAATGACTCTTTATATTTTTAACCTTTTTATAAATTTTCTAATTCTACTAATATTATAATTATATGTGTGAATTTATCATTAATAATCCTTCATATTATTATATACTACTGCTTTATCAACAATAATGAAATACATGTATTTTATAATAGTGATCCATCTAAAGATATCTTTTCTTTCTGCTTATACCAGTCTTCTTTTGTTTTTTTGACACTTTGAGCTCACCTAGAAAAAAAAGCGCCTTATAAATGTATGTTGTTATTATTATTATTATTATTATTATTATCATTATTATTATTATTATCATTATTATTATTATTATCATTCTTATTATTTTCATTATTATTATTATTATTATTATTATTATTATTCTGCATATTGTATCTTATACTCTGTTTACATGTTTCTATCATGACAATACCAGGTGACTATTAAAGAAAGAAATCTTATACACTTATACTTATACATCTAAAAATGAAGTCAAAATAGTATACTAAAATTAATTCAGCAATCGATTAAAAATGCTTCTATAACTTTTTAATGGATTTACATGTAATTTGATGTGTACTTAAGTACTCATAAATATTGTTCTTCTTTAAACTGTAATGTCTGAATTTTCATCAAAATATTGCAAGAATTGAAGGACAGGAAAATTTTTGAGGGTGCTATTGGTATTTCGTTAATTTTTTTTTTTTGGTCATCCTTTGTTGAAGGGGAAAATATAAGTAAAAAAACATTTTTTCTTCATTCATTACAACTGGGTCAGGAAAATATGATTCATAGTCTATAAATGTCTTTGGAATTCTTTATCATATTTGTATGCTTTTAACTTTTCATTCCATTGTAACGCAAATTAGCCTAAAAATATAATTACATGTGTATATTTTAAATTTCATTATTTATACACCTTACTAAACCACCGAATCTGTTACTTTTTGTTTACTTTAATGATTGTCTTAGAATTTTGTTAACCACCTGCTAAGAACTATGTGTCATTAAAAAGTGTTCTTGTTTTTTAGACACACTGTTAATTTATTTATGAAATTATTATGCGTCATAAGTTAGAAATATGGGCACTTTAATTTTGATAAAGAAATATATGTGTGTTTATTCTTAACCAAAAAGATATTTAATGTTATAATAATAAATGTTTTACATTTTTGTATTAAAAAATTGCTTAGCTATTTTAGTAAGTATATTTATAAGTGGCCACAGTAATACAATGTAATGGAGGAAGACTTAGTCTTATTCAAATCATAACATAATAAATATAAGATCTAAAATAACTTTGATGATCATCACTTGAATGTTCAAGAATGTGGAGTTTGTGTAATTTTGCCTTTTGCAACTTTAACTTTATCAATATGCTTTAATAAACACATGTTGTATAACACATTTAGTTATTTAATTGATAAGTCATGTCTACTAATGCTGCACCTGTCATAATGCTAATTTATGCATGTGTATTCTAATAAAATGTTCAGCTATGTTTACATTTTTCACTTTTTTCTGCTTTTCTTTCATACAAGGAAACGCTACCATATTTATTTTTTTCTAATACATGTATGTATTTTATATGTTTACTGTAATCATATCAATGTACTTGTTCATGAAACTAATGAAAATACCAGTTTTGTCACAAGAAATGTGATCATCACCTTACTTTGAACTCAATGAGTCAATATCATATGGATGTCGTATTATAAATATGATATCAATGCTGATCTTGTTTGTAGATTTATTACAATAACAACCATTAAAAAGGTTAAATTTTGTATCTTTGTGAGACCATCTATCTCCTTGTATTCTTGTTTTCCAACTTTAACTTGATTTTCTCAAAATTGAAATTTGCTACCTAGGCACACTAAAATTCCCATAATTTTTGTACTGGTAAAGATACTTGTATTAAGCACTAAAATAAAGTGCAAAATTCTAAGATTTAGGTTCAATTAGTATCTAAATTTTCATTTTGGGATGGATGTAATATGGGTTGTCCTGTGCACCCTTAGCCATTATAAAACAACAGCACTAAATGTGTGCTTCAAATGACATTTTTTTTACACATATTGAATAAGGTGTTTTATTTTTGCTTTATTTTTTTTATTTTTTTGTTAACCAAAGAAAGATTCTGACTTTTCCCAAAATTGTAGCCATGAAATTGTGAAAAATATAAGATATATTATGATTGAAAAGGTTTGTTTACCAGGTTATACAATGTCTGTTTAATTGTACAGTTTGTTATGTACATGTTAATGCCTCACTTGAATACATTTTAGTATACAGACAAGAGCATCAAATTGAACAAAGTAAATGTCTATCAAGCTTACTTAACAAAGACCAACACTGGAAGGTGTCTTAAAATTAACTTCTCAATAGGCCCCTACTTCACGCTGATTAAATTACATGTTTGTTCAATACTCATTTCTTTATAAATTGTTTTTGTCATCAAACGCATTCATTTGGCTCATTTAGGGAAACCTAAAGATAAGAAGGCAAAGAAGGAGCCAGTGGCACCAAAGAAGGAAGAGAAAAAGAAAAAGGGCAAGAAAGGAAAGAAAGGAAAGAAAAAAGATGATGAGGCAGCACCTGAAGAGCCTCCTTCACCTGTTGAAGAACCTGCTCCAAAAGAGCCAACGCCACCTCCTCCACCTCCTAAGGAACCCACTCCTCGTGCTATTGAAACCCCTCTGACATCTGAACCCAAGGTAAGTAACATACATATAAAATATAATTAGCTCTAGTTTCCGTACTCCATAATAATATGTCTGTGTAGTAGTCTTTTACATTTTAGTTTATGTATCTTTACATATTTATTTTTCATTCATGCTGTTATGTGTCTTTCTCTAGCCATCATCCCCTGAAAATAAAACAGATGAATCTGATGGGGAATTCACCTTTATAAGGGAAGCTTCTAGTCCTGAAATGGATGTACCGCAGACTCGCATCAATATTCCTTCACCTCCCTTTGAAGAAGAAGAGGAGAAATCAGATGATGATGCTGCAGGGGTAGGAATTATTATCTCCACCTCTACTGTCCAAAGTTTTATGATACTCAGTTATAATGTTTTATTTAGATTGACTTCTACGCTTTTTACGCTTAGGCAATAAAAATAATATAACTTGAAGTCCAATATGAAACTTTGTTAAAAATTGAAGTCTTATAAAAATATTGTGCTAAGCAAGCCTTGTTGATAGTCATAGTGATGGGTAAAACAAATTGCAGCTGTTGTCGCTATGACTTCCTTTCTGTTGTATTATTAGTGACGACACTACTCAATACCAACAGTGAAACAGGTTTTTTTTAAATTATTTTAGTAATATCACATTAATTAAATCCCTCAAATTTGGGACATCTGTTATTGCATGTCATATTTCATTAATTCTTTTTATTGTAGCTAAAAGACTGCATGATAGAGTTAGTGAAAGAGAATGAATGTTTAGCTTAACTCATAATATATATAATGTAATTATGTATGTATATCTATGCAATAATTAAGCGCTCTACTAAATCTTATCATATAAATTCTATAGGATGAAGATGCAGGCCTCAAGGCCATATCTAACAGAGAAGCTCGTGCAGCAAAAAGAGCTGCTGCAGCTGCTAAAAGAAGAGAGGAAGTTGAGCGCAGAAGGAGAGAGAAGGAGGAACAACAAAAACGAGATAAAGAAGAGGTAGAAAGACAGGTTGCACTGCAGAGAGAGATGGAGGAAGAACGGCGCAGGAGAGAAGAAGAGCGGCGGTAATAATTAATTTCATTTATGTTTAAATTATACTTACATTTTCATTCAGTGATTTTTATTGGCAAAAATACTAATAATATTAAAACTACATGGGGGTCCTTAAGTTAAAAAGGGGTTAATTTTTTTTATTAATGCCAAGAAATAGAAATACATGTATTTATAAACTTTAATGAAAATTGCACACCAGAAAATCCTTAGAATTAGAATGACATTATGACAAGAAATGCATTATAATAAATGAAAGAATAATTGTTAATTTGGTGTTTTACAATTATTCTACTACAATGTGGCCTAGCATTTTATGCAAATATTTTGACAATTGATGATTCTATTGTTTATGAGCCCTATCTATTTTATTAATCTATTACCATGTAAAATTATTTACATTAGTGGGATTAAATTTTCAATGAATTTAATTTAAGTACATTAAAATTTGTGTACGCATACATTGTATGTGGCAGCTAGTTTTCAGGCCCAACAGTGGTTTTTCTTCTTTTCTACTACTGGATAAAGCAGCAACTTGTCTACAGCCAGCGATTTTGGAAAAGCCTGTAAACTTTATTTACGCTGTCCACCCAATTCAAACGAATTACTCCAATAATCCCAATTTCTACATCACCCTTGTGTTTATTATGAATTGATATTATTACAATTCTGAAAACTTGAGAAGTTTTGGAGTAGCCAATACTCATCATTATTCGTGCTCATCCTAAATGTCTATTTACATTTACAATAATTCAGGATTGAATGGGTGGGACTGACATCTTTTCGTTTTACCTGATTTTTTCCTCCTAACTACAGTCAAACCTGCCTTAACGGTCACCTCTCCATAGCTGCCACCTGTACTAACGGCCACTGGTCTGTGACACCCTTGCGTTTTTCCTATATATTTACCCTCTTCATAGCGGTCAC
>JASKDV010186543.1:0-11975 GCA_032466395.1 Aegires albopunctatus
TTATAGTTTATTGGACCAGTGAACAGGCCATCACAAGGCCTCAAACACTGAATCAAGTCAAGTCAAGTCAAGTCAAGATTAATAATATTATATAGATCTAGATATAATAGTCTGACTACTATGGCAAAGGTTGAATCCTACCTGTGAGGCTCTCTCAAGTCAATGCCAAAGTAAACCTGTCAGCCTGACTTCTTGTGTCCTCTGTTGATAATGATTGATTATGATATTGATGTCTGCTGCCACTGATCTGCATCTAATCTTGATCTCCTCCTTAAATTTGAAAGCAGTGTGCATTTACAACTTGTCAATCCATAAATTATAAACTGTGCAAGTTGTTTCTGGCAGCAAAGCAGTTGTCTAATCCTCTTCCATTCAGCCTCTTGCCCAGTAAATCTGTTTCCACATGACCCTGTCCTCTCACTACTGGTTAACATCCTTGGCAGTAGCATTGCAAATGTATTTGTTATTGGCATAATCCTGCTTTAGCACCGACAGATGGTATTGAAATGATAATTTTGATGTACAACGATACCCAGCTAACTGACGATGCATACTCAGCCATGGCCTTCGCAACTCACTCGCCCCATCATACTCTACTGTCTCTACTCCTCCCCTCTCTCGATTTGCTTGCGGTACTAGTCGTCGAGTCGTCGTGCTGCTATTGTGCTGTTACTCTCACACTCCTCTCCTCTCCCTACGCTGCTACTGCTAGCAGTGCTAATACTTACAGTAGTTTTCGCCTGAGTGCCCGGTAGTCGGGAATCAGCATAAACGGGCACTAGGCGAAATTACCCTATGAGGGCCATGGGTAAAGGGGGGGGGGTGTTAGTGTTAAAATACTAGTTTCGTGCTCTGATATAAAGCTCCGAAACGCGACTCTCGTCGTTATTTTATTTCATTTATCTTCAAATTAATACATACTTCATACATACAGACAGAGAAAGAGAGAGAGATGGACACACAGAGGCAGAGAGAGAGATGGAAAGGGGGAGAGAGAAAAAAGAGAAATATAGACGGGGAACGGTGAAGAGAGAGAGTGCGTGAAGATGGAGAGGGCTAGAGAGAGAAAGACGTGGAAGGGTGAAGAGAGTGAGAAAGTAGGATAGTATGTGTGTGTGTGAGAGAGAGAAAGAGAGAGAGAGACACACACACACACACAGAGGCAGACAGAGACATATAGAGAGACAGAAAGAGAGAGAGGGGGGAGAATAAGAGAAATATAGACGGGGAAGGGTGGGGAATGGTGAAGAGAGGGAGTGAAGGGTGGGTGGAGGGAGAGAGAGAGAGATAGGGCGAGTGTGTGTGTGTGCATGAGAGAGTATGAGAAGGGGGAAGAGCAAGAGATTAATTATCAGCATCCTTGGCTATTTTGGTGCATTTGATTGGCTGATAAGTAGAAGTTACAAATGTCCATCATTTCAGAGTCAACCTGTCTTCGGTGCGTGGGCACACGGGGATTTCTCACCTTGCCGATAGTAACAAAGGGGTGGGATTAACTATGCAATTAAGCGATAAGGCACGTTTGCTAGCCTTAGAAAGTGATCGCTGATAAAGTATTAAGCGTTGGTTGACATTTGCTATCGTTTTGAAGTGACATGATCCAGAAATAGCGGGCACTTAGGCGAAAGAGCTTTTTAGCGGGCGGGCACTTAGAGTGATGAAATTGATAGAAAAATTCTGTTTCAGTGGAAAAGCGGGCACTTAAGCGAAACGGGCATTCAGCCGGGGGGCACTCTTGCGAAAACTACTGTAGTAATAGTATTGCGATTGCCTACTACTTCACGGAACCCCATCTTCCCCTTTGTTACTTTTCTTACTTTCTTTCTCTATTGTCCACTTCGATTTTCATGATGCTACTATTACTAATAATTGGCGGGTGGACAAAGTAGTGTGTATAATATGCAAATTAGGCTGCTTATTATGCCTGAAACGAATGAAATGGTACCTGTAATTGGTCATTTTATTAAGCTGGCGGGGATGGTTTTTTAAAAAGGAAAATTCTTGAAACAATTGAAACAGGTATTGTTGTTGATCATTATAACTATATATCTATAATGATTATAATCTATGATTCACGAAAGTTAGTTTTTTGCAGGGGGAGGGGGGTTTCAGGGGGTCTTGCCCCCCTGATTAATCATGTAAGACCAAAAAGTGTCAGTATCAGTTTCATTCATGTTCGCATTGCGATGGGAATTTGCACCGCCGCCCTTGGCTATCCTTCTATTCTATACTATGCGAGTTAGGGGTGTAGTTTGTATTGTGATGGGATACCTCACAATTCCTGTATTACTACTATTACAGCGACGATTTTGCCTAAAGTATATTATGTAAGTAATTTGAATTTGATGCAGGGGGAGACCTATATCATTAAAAAACAATACACCCCCGGATTAGCACCGCCGTCCTATCTTGTCTATTCTATGCGAGTGTAGAGGGGGGGTGGGGTTACTTGCGTCATGTAGTTCGCATTGTGATGATCACGCAGTGTATTACTTGCTCTCGGATTAGCACTGCTACTCTGATTTCCTTCTACATAAACAGGCACAACTGTGCTAAAGCGGGACCAATATTAGGTACTAGAAATAGGCAAGCGCCCGTGGAGAGAGGGAACGAGTGATAGAGAGAGTGATTTGGTCAACGGGGTTTATCGATACCGCAGCGGCGGATTCACGGACTGCTCAGTAATCGTAATCGGCTGAACCAGTGGTAAATTCTGTCTGTTCTAAGTGGGATTATTCCTTGTTATTTATATACGGGAGGGGGGTTTTTTGGCGGGAAAAGCGGGTAGTGAGGTGGAGGGGGGTTGCTCTTATCTTGTGTTACCTATAGAGATCATATGCAGTAGAGTCATGAACCTTTCATTTGACTCAATATATTTTGTGTGTATATATGTTTAATCCAGAATAAGCAATGGTCCCTTGAATCCCAGATTGATAAGTTCTTCTTATTTATATTCTTCAAATGAACTGATAAAACTCAACTAATAGAAGTTGAGTATTAGGCCTACTATACTATGCCAAAAATAAAAACAACAAAAAACCGCCTATATTTTAAGTATTAATAGAGGTATTAGTATTAGCTAACTAATTGTATGAAGATCTAAATTTCATATTGTAGCCTATATAGATGTAAGAATATCAAAAATGGAAGTTGAGTATTAGGCCTACTATGCCAAAAATTTAAAAATTAAAAAAACCCACCTATATTTTAAGTACTAATAGAGGTATTAGTATTAAACTAATTGTATGAGAAGATCTAAGTATTTCATGTTGTAGCCTAAGAATATCAACTTTTGCTGTTTCTGAGATATATATATAGAAGAATCAATTTATTCCACAATCTTGCAGTGCTAGGGAAGAAAGAATGTAGAATGGCAATCATTTTTAGAGACAGGGATGTTTTAAATGTCTGACTATCTGAGTTCCTGATTCTCCTTTTAATTTTATTTAGTTCAATTTTATGGTGATATCTATTTGACCACTAATTGCTTTATAGAATGACTTCTTTATTTCTAGCTCTCTGTTCCTCTAAAAGTGTCTGAAACTGTTTCATGTTATGTATTGTGCTACCAATACTACCATGTTCATATGAACTACATGTATTACTAAAAATCTTGCTGTTCTTTTATGTACTTTCTCCAGTTATCTATTTGGGTTTTAGGACATGTGAGTCCCAGACACAGCATTCATATTTCTACTGTTTCTTCTGTAATTTGTTATAATGAATGTATATGATATATAATTATATATTTTAGAATTTCCAATAGCCTAACTAGAATATATAAAGAGTCTTATTATTATGACATTTTTTTTTTAAATTGTACTTTCAAGCTATCAACTGCAAGCTCTGTGAGTTCTGAGACTTCAGATCCTGATGCTCTTTTCAGAGATTTAGGAATACCCTTGACAGGTAAACTTATTTATGTCATGATTTCCTGAATATTTTACCATTCCATTAATATTAGTGTCATTTTCAAAACAACGACAATAATTGAATTTGTCAACAGTTGTTGTGATAAGATGAATGTTTTACTTCTAGATGATTGTTGCGCTTTAAATATCTTTGAAATCTGATAATTTTTACTCTTTATTGGGTTTTTTTGGGGGTTTTTTTTTAGCGTGTGTGTTTTTTCGTCATGTCAGAAGAATATGTCTCCTATAAAACATTTAAAAAAAAAACACTTTTATTTTAATGCTTTTTAACAGAAAATCTTCCTCCATCTCCTGCCAAGTCATCCACTGCTGCTCCATCAACTGGGGCAGGAGAAGGAGCTGCAAATGCAGCACACTCAAGGTAAATAGCGATAAGGGTTAAGGTCAAATGGTTTACAGAGGAATTATAATAATTCAATATGAGATAGATTAATAACACATTGAAGAAAATCCCAAGGTGCATAGACTAAATAGATGAAATTAAGAAAAGGTTTAGTGGAATCGAATAACAATTCTTGTGTAATCACATGTTACCTTGCCCTGAATGATAAGCACACTTTAATGAGAAATCCATGCGTCTCCTTCAAATAGTTACTTTTATGGAATTTGAAAACTCAATCACTTTGCGCTGTATTTTGAGGTATCAGGACGATATTAAAAGCAAGAAAAAGGAAGGTTTTCTTTCGACAAGCAATGGCCTCCTCATTTTTTTGTTATCATCATGTCCATAATTGATGTGTAGGATTTCTGTAAGAGTAAAAATTTGAATATGTTTTTGGAAAAAAAATTCTGTGATATACTTAAACATTACTAAAGGAAGAATAAATTGCATCAAATTTTTGTTCTTTCAATTTTATTATGTCATCAAGCCCAAGAAAACAGAGAGTGCAATTGAGTATTGTTAAGGTTAATGAAACTAGCATTGCCCCTCGAGAGAATGTATCTTACAGCAAAGAAACACAGACTATCAACCCAGAACCTTTGGAGAAGGATGGTAAGTTTTTTGTGTTTTTATGCTGAGCCTTTCAAATAATAGTGTTAATATAATTTTAGATTATTTATATATTTTAAAACAAAGATAGTGTCTCAAGTAGTATGTAGTATGTCATAATCTTCTTTTCTTAACCTCTTGATAAAGACGTCTCAAGGAGAATTGAATGTTTCTTCAAGTCGAAAGGAAATATTCTTCTTTATGGCTTTGTATCACCGCATTTTATGTTTTGATAATACAGACTATTCTTAAGTCTCATCAATATCATTAGACATAATAAATCAATGTCTGTAGATATTATTTATATGCTTTTGTGGGATAAGCTTTCACTCTCACTATAAATGCTATGTTAGTTAATTTTGTGTGTTCCATTAATGATGTTGGTGTGTCTTATTGATTATTTTACTGACAGAGTGAATGATCAAAGGGATGCTTATTAATAAACCTGGAATGAAAATGAGAAAACAAAATAAAAGCTTAAACATCTGCTCAAATTTTTGAAGCTTGTGCTCTCTTATTATAAGATTGATGTGTGAACTAGACTTGAGTCAATTGTATGATTGTTTACAATGGCCTTGTCTTGGTTTTGGACACTAGATTGATATTTACCCATGAAAGAATGTTTGTATACTCATTAATCAGTGTGCTCTTTATAGAAGAAAATGTTTTTGTGTCTAATAAATTAAGTGACCTCACTAGATTTGACATTCCTGATTATTTCAAATGTCAACTTAGGGAGGCGCAAAAGATCTCATGGCAGTGGAAGTAAGTAGAATAAATGTTACTATAACTGTCTCTATGAAATTATAATAGCAAGGTTTGTCTTCATGCAAATTCGTTTCATTGATTCAGTGTTCAGAAATAGACATTTATGAAAGCCAAGATGCAAACTGATTAAATTATTAATTTATGTCAAACAACGCCACGATCTTATTATGAGAAAATAAACACCTTTTATTGAAGTTGTTCTCTAACTGCAAAGCTCCAACATCCTAATTCAAACTGGAGACACAAGTTTAGAGCACCAAAAAGTTTGTAGTTTCTTTTGCATTTGGAGCATGTCACAAAATGATGAATTTTTATCTATCAAAAGTTTTTCAACTAAAAGTAAGGGTGTAATATTCAAAATATAGTTTGTAATATAAAAAAAGGTGAACATGAAATCATTTGCATATTTGGAAGAACAGCGATGACATGCTGTCAGTTTTATGCTAAAGAGATTTATTCTTTTGGATACTGAATCATGAAAGACAAAGTAAATGTTATGCTTTAAAGAGACCTGCTTGCTCACTACATATATATCATAATATGTGGGACAATTTTCTTTAAGTACTCAAATACACCTTGAATGTATATTTGGTCTCTGTGTTTATCTTTCTCTGTCTCTTTATTTCATCTTTATGTATTTGTTTAATGGCATAATAATCTATCTGACGCTAAATTTTCCATTTTTAATCACTACTGTAAATGATTTTCATCAAAACTGAAGTTTTCTATTCTCCTCTTGTTTATTATGTTATTTAATGTTTGGTTGTTGTTTTTTTTTAATAATGGAGGGTTGGTTTAAAGGTTCCCATAATTTGTAAATTACCAAGAAGATCGTCATTATATAGACATTAAAACTTCCTTTTCTTTCTGTTACACCTTCTTTACTTTGAAAAATGTACATTTTAAATGAAGACCATATTTAATACGCATGAAGCATGGATATGTTTAGAGAAGTGGTATTGTCAATTAAACACAAAAAAATATTAGTATTGGGCGTTAAAAGAGGTTAGACATTTGATACAAAAGAGAAAGATAAAGATATATGTCTTTTCCATTCTCTTGTGGGTTTTTGTTTGTTTTTTGTGAGGTTTTTATTTTTTTGTTTTAATGATGTCAAAATGAGCTTTGTATGTACATGCTGTAATTCAATTTTATGCTCACATAATATTTCCTTGCTTATCGTTAACTCAATACTTAACTTTAAAGAATATTTTTTAAAATAATTTTTTGTTCAGACTCTTACATTTGGATTTCTTAAAGCTTTCTCGGTAATGACATTTTCTCTTTATAAAATCTAACATTTCTGTCAGTGACATTTGTAAAATAATATTTATTTTGTAACATTTTGAATATGGTTTGAATCATGTTAATGGGGTTGTTTTTCAGGATGTTTTTATATCATATTTCTTCAATATAATATTTCTGAACTAAGTTCATCTATCTATTACAAAGGCTTCCCAATGATTTTGTCAAGTCTTGATACAAAATTGTGTGATTTTCAATAAAATGGGAACTCAAATGATGTCATCATGATGCAGAAATACTTTTAAACTAAAGAGAGAAAGAGAAAGAATAGAAATAACCGTTATATAATTATAATATATTTTCTTTTGTGGTGATCAAAGTTGGATTAATTTAGCTTTTTTTCTTGTTCTGCCCAAATGTTTTTTAAAATATATATATATTTGGTGTGAATGTTTTCTTATGTTTTTATGTTTATGTAATAATTTATTTTTTTTTATTTACTGTACAGAAACATTTTTATTTTTTGTTTATTCTTTTCAGTATACAGTGTAATTTTTCTGTACCATATATTTACTAAATATCTTTCTAAATTTTTTGTCATTACTGTAGGGCTAGATATGCATGAAAGAATTGTTATAATGTGCTTATTTATGTTATAATTTCTCTATCACAAATCAAAGATTGATTCTTGCAATTCATGCTGTTTTTGTTTTTTTATTTCAATTCCTTTTTTCTATCTGTGTATAATTTGGTTCTTTTTAAGTAAATTTGGGAAACTTCTGCAATTAAATTTGTCATCCCCAAACACTTCAACTTATTGAAAGTAGTAATTTTGTGTTTTCCATTATTATTATTTTGTTTATTTTTTAAAGAAACTACTTATTTGCTCAAACTTTTTTTATGTTTTGTTTTTGTTGTGTGTTTTTTATCATTGTGAAATGTTGAAATCCACTTTCCAGAACTTCTGATTCAAATACAACTCAAAATATTCTTGTTATACATGTGTACTTCATCCTAATGGGGAGGCAATCTTTTTTTTAAATTTAGCGCATGATGGTCGTACCGTCTTTATTTTCACTTCCCATATGATATTAAATATATCTTAGATGGAGATGTGTTCTATCAAAATATCAAAGGATCATTGAATTGTCTCTTTTGATCTAAGTTATATTGGTGCTAATTTTTCTATAGTCAAGTATTGTGTCTTAATAGAATATTATATAGAAAAATCCATTAAAAAGAATCAAAGATTAATTGCCAAAGACCATTCAAGGTTTGATATTATCATCATTATTATTATTATATTGTTGTTATTAAGTATTTTCAGCAGGATCTAAGTTAAATAGGGGAACGCTGACACTTGTTAATGATGTTCTCAACAATTACTTAGTTGCCAGCATTTTATTATCATACTTATGCTTCAGCCACTCTTTATTTGACGGCATCTTGGAATTAGGTAGAAAATATCACCAAAAAAGTCATATGAAAGCATGATTGATTTGATTTTCAACAGGACTGAATACTTTTGTAGTATATACTGACGGCTTTGGAGCTGTTAAATGATGTCCTAGAAATATTTTATTATCTACAACGCCTAAGGGTTTTGTTTTTCCTTTCATATTTGTGATTCCCTTTATGCTCTCTTTTTTATACACACAAATTACTCATTACTCATTTGCTGCCTACTGAATCTAAAGGCCGTGGACCATGGGACTACTACGGTAAGTTGGGTACCTGCTTGGGAACAACCATGCATAGGTGTATTATGTCTGATTTCTTTTTCTGTGAGACCCTCTCAAGGGAGCATGCATTGCCTCTGTGGAAGATATCGGGAAGATAAATGACATCCGCACTTGTCTTTTCATTTTTTTTTTTTTTCCTTTCCGTCTTGGTTCTATATCTTTATGTTTGGTGTAAATGGAAGGTTGGGTTTTTTTTTCCGAGTTTATTGGTAAAGTGCCAACTGTTGAAAAACTTTTTAGTTGCTTTTCCACTTGCATGCCAAAAAGGTTAGTTTTGCATATGATATATATACAATTAAGTATTATGTTTAGATTTTAAATTTAAAAAAGTAGACATAATATAAAGAAAGAAAGAAAGATCTGTAACCAAAATACAAGGAGATAATTTAAAATTAAGTCAAATTCCATGACATTTCAAATTTTGTTATCCCATTTCAAAGCTAAGCTTATTCTGATTCTCAGTAGCTGTCTTTTTCTTTTTGCTCTTTCTCTCTCTATCTATCTATCTCTCTCTCTGTGTCTGTCTGTGAAAATCTGTATTAACATGAACAACTACATGGACCCAAATGTCTACCTGGTTTGAACTTAAAACATAGTTGTTTTTTGTTTTTTTTCTTACTGATGTATTATTTTGTTCAAAACTTGGTATAAATAATGAATGCAGCTGATTAATAAAATCTGTCCCAAAGGCCCTCTCTTCTACATCCTACGATTTCCATCGCCCACAGAAATGTTGTCATCATCTCCAAATTTTGGCAACTTTCATTATGGGATAAATGCACCATCATCAACAACTATAGTTGGTTTTTTTGGTTTTTTGTTGTTGTTTTTTTTTCATTTCAAATATTTTGGTTATACCACTTATGGCAACTAATCTTAAGGCAATTGACACAATTAATTACTGGTCATTCTATTGAATAGCCTACAAATAATATCCACCATCTACTTTGCTTGCCAAGTTCATTATGCACCCTTTTTTTTTTCTTTTCTTCACCTTTTTATTATGTTCTGTCTGTCGTATGTGTCAACCGGTATTTAGTTTTTAAGGTGTTTCTGTAATTACCCTCTTACATTGCCCGCTACACAACTACTCTATTTTCCCTATCGTTTATTTCACCTTTTTATTTTATTTGCTCGGTGTTGTGGGTATTTGTTAACTCGATATTATGGTGCTCGATCTGTCTGCTTGATGCCCTCTAGGTAACATCATACTCATTCCCATTCTCATCTACAATTTCAAGGCAGAAATAGTTATTTAGGAAGAGCTAAAATCAAATTGAAATCCAGAAAATGTGATAGATGTCGATTTGAAAACAGTGTAAATATGGTTCTTTGGTTTATTTTAGATTGTTAAGTACAATCTTTTTTAATATATATATTTTTTTTAAATCTTAATTTCTAAAATGTCTTGTAAATTTGTCTTGTTGTGAATACAGACCTATGTAGAGGGTATTATTGTATTGTATTGTTTGGAGAAGTTATTATGTAAGTTTTTATATTTTGTTTTTAATTGAGGGAAAACAAAAAGGGGAGGGGGGAATCATCTATGGGATTATATTTCTTAAGTCACCCTGACACATTGTTTATGATGGAATAAAATGATAATATAATATGATATGAATAAAAATAGATTCAATGCTTAAATTTCTTTACTTACGAATGTGTGTATATATGAGACACATCTTCAAAATTCAAATAATGTGTGAAGTAAAACATTGCAAGATTTGTTTGACTGAAGTGGGTGTCTTTTGCTTGTGCTTTCTTTAGACGAACCTTGGGACTTTCGGTCCATGTCTAGCACCAGCAGTCCGGCGTGTGGCCAGTCAGTTGGTATGTTGCATATATCATGGACAGTAGCATCAAAACAAAATTCATTCTCATGCATTCTCCCACTACACATCACTAAATTTGTATAGCAAAGAAATGTAGCTAATCTTTCTTAATGGGAAAGGGATTTTTTTTTTTTTTTAATTCTTTCAACTTCTCTATTATCATTAATATTATGATAATATGTTGCCACTCTTCTTGTTGTTTTCTTTCCCTTTAGACATCTCATATAATTATAATTATTTGTCCACGTACTTAATCACATGACAAACCGTTGTGAGTGTTCAGTGTCAAACCAATATCTTTATCATGTTTGGCATCTCAGTGGGCAGTCCACTGTGATTGCATGTTTGGAATGTGATTCAAAAGAATTGCAATTTATTGATAGTGGGTTCTTAAGATTGGTAATCGATGAAATCACCTACGAACCAGGCTTTATAGAGCATTCTAAAATATGTTGCGATTTTACAAGGAGAGAACTACATTCTTATAAAGTACTAATTGTTAAATACAAGAATGTGGAAATCATTTATTTGGCTTTGCGTTTAACTTTATGAAGCTATTATTATTATTACTATTGAATGAAATTTAAAATTGACTTTTGAAAGCATTGTGCTAACATTTTCAATCAGTGATGTAAGGGCGACTTTTCTATATTTTTACTTCTCAAGCTTTATCTGTATGGAAATTTTAATGCATTGTTTTAAGGTAATGTTTAATTTTATTACAGGGAATAAAATATTGAGGTCAATATACTTCATTCCTACATTCTAGACATTTACCAAAATCTCAGCTTAATCTCCCAATCACCCCTTTTTTTTTTTAAATGTCCATCTCAGTATCATTTCCTCGCTTTCTTAAATCCATCACCTCTTTCATTCAAATTTTCCACTCGTCTGTCTTCTTCAATTCTTGCGTTTCAAGGTTTCGGGTCCCCAAAATTTGTGCATCCTAATTTGGAGTGGGATGATGAATTTTTTGATGATTTGGACGAAGGTATGATGCTTTTGTCATTTTGCCTCTTGCATCTTTGGGTTGTGATGTATGTCCCTTGTTTCTTGTTTCACTTTAGTTTCACTGAAATTTTAGTGTTAGTTTGTTTCGTTTATTTATTTTATTATATTTTATTATTTTTTCTTTATTGTGTTGTGTTTTTGTTTTTATTATTGAAAGCCCTCTCTTTTCCTTTGCATTTTGCCTTTGGTCAAGTTTTGGACCAGACAATATATATACCATCCTTTATCATTTTTGTCATATCAATGTTTTGAGTTTTTATCTTTCCATTTCTTTCATTCCTACCACTGTTAGTTATCGGAGATGTTGTGTATTGTAAGCATAAATGGCCGCTTTTATTACAACTTTGGCTAAAATACTGATTTATCTTTCTGACCATCATCTCTCTCTCTCTCTCTCTCTCTCTCTCTTTCTCTCTCTCTCTCTCTCTCTCTCTCTCTCTCTCTCTCTCTCTCT
>JASKDV010186554.1:0-11973 GCA_032466395.1 Aegires albopunctatus
TTCTGATAATTGGTAGGGTACGATATTTTTATCCTTACATGGGTGAAAACGTGAATGTTCTGTGATCTTTCGTATTGACATTATAAGTAGTTAAACACTTAACCTCCAACATAAATAAAAATAAGTGTCAAAATTTTTTACTTAAAATGTCAAAACTTACTGGAGAGTTTATTGTATCTTAAAATAATTGCTGTTCCTTTATTATTAAACATAGATAATACAAAACTATACATTTTATAAAAGGATATTAAATAAACAATCAAAATACAAGGAAAAAATAGAAGATTTATGGGGAAATTATGGGATGGGCAAGGGAAATAACTCAAATAGTATTTGTGTCTCTAATGCACTCCAAACAATAGAAAAATCTCCAACAAATCTCAAAAGACAAAGAAAACAATTCTTCATTCACTCATGCATTGCAACCGGCATATAGAATGAGGGTGAAAAAAAAAAAGGTTAATTTCACAGTCTGCGCCTTTTGTTATTGTGGTAAGGTACAAAGCAATCAGGACACAGTCCGACATCGCATGCTTGGCAAAATCATCCTGATCTCAATTATGATTTCTGCTAACTGGAAGTTTTGTCAGTTTGCATTGGTCTTCAGCTGGTTGAACATCATGTGTTGGGGGTTCAATCGGAGTGGGAGGCTGGGCTTGTGCAGCCTCGATTTGCGTTTTTTAGTTTTAGGTGTTTGTGGAGGCCTGTAATTCTCTACCAATGACTCCACGATTGAAATAACAAACTTGTATCTGTTTATTTTATTTTCGTTGTCTGTATTTCATTGTAAATGATGAAAAAGCAACCTTTTTTGTCCACTTCATTGAGAGGCGCTCACTCAGGTAAGTGTAGAGTCTAGAATCACCCATTGACTTGTTGTAGAGGTTTATTATCTTGGGTTTCCTGACTACAACTCCTCTAGCATTTCTCACCTCCTCAAACCCATGGTGGAAAGAAGAATTGGCTTTTCCCACCATCCTAGTAGCCTACACAGAGCAAGGGTCCTTTTCGACGCTCGACAATTTCATGGTTTCTTAGTCTTGAGGTTATCACTTGTTTAGGGAGTCCTTTCCTATTGGACCTTACTGTTCCAGTAGCAGAAGTTTGTCTGGTAAACAAGTGGAAAAGCAGTGTGGGAGAGGTGAAGTAATTATCAATCCCCAAATGATGCCGAAGGTCCAAACATCTGGCAATAGTGAGGAGCCGATCAACAAGATTGAATGTGATACCCTCAGCATTTTTAGTTCTGTCAGCAGGATCATGGGCCCCTTTATATATTTCAAAATGAGATGTGTATCCTGTTTTAGAATTACATACATACCACACTTTCACACTAAATTTTGCATGGTGCTATTGAGGCATATACTGTCTGAGTATTATTTAGTCATCGATGTAGATCTAGATCTCAGCAATGTAGATTAATCACCCATTTGCCAATCACTGTTTAAGTACTTCTATGACGATGAGTTTGATTTGACAAAGGAAAGAAAATTAAGCTTAAATATCATTGCCATTTTTATATTATCACCTGCTATAAAAGAACGCAATAAGCATTTTCCCAAAGACAAAGGCCAACACAGTGAGGAACATTTTTGAAACTTTCAGTTTTCCTTTTATTAACTTAGAAACTTTATCTAGAAGTAATAGTATTTTATTATAATGACTGTTAGTTATGATTAATTGTGTTTCAGTCATGAACCAATTTTCATTAAGCTATAAGCTATTACCGCTGTCTTAAATGGTAACGACCCCACCTCCAGCAAAGCCTCCACGACCACATGGATATTCGTTAAAGGACAGACCCTGGGCAGATGCCCAGATTTCTTCTTAGGGACATACCCAGCACTCATCCCAGCCAGGTTCCAAGCACTCTTTGCAGGGATAGGCCTATCACTTGTCTCAGGGAGACACAGCAGTCTTATCAGGGGGATGCATATCACTCCTCTTGGAGAGACATCCGACATTCCTCTCATGTACACGTCCTTTTTTGTGACAATGCGGTCCCCTAACTTGTTCATGGCGGTCACTTCTGCAGAGTTTTCTAACAAAGTCGTCCTTCTCAATAGCGACATTACTGACCACCCAACATATTTTGCCTTCAACACTCAATAAATGCGTGCAATAGAGAGACAGCATTGATCAATCATGCTTATGACGTGGCTAGACAATACTGGATGATGTCTGTGAAGACGACACACGTGTCTAGACTCGGCCAGGTGAAGCCTTCCTTGCGAAGACCGCCTTTGCACGCGTCTACGTCGGTTCACTCAACCTGGTCTGCTGAACAATAGAAGGAGGAGTCCGTGGTTATTGTGTGACCACTGCTTATCGGCGGGCTAGACACGGTTGTTTTAAGGTGGGTGGTCATTGGATGATATTTGTACCAAAAACAAAAAATAATAATGCTAATAAAATTTAATGAAATAAACACAAAAACAACAACAATATAATCAGCATAACCAAAACTATAACCACAGAAGGTATAAATAATAATGCTAATAAAATAAAATAAAATAAACACAAAAACAACAACAATATAATCAGCATAACCAAAACTCTCCACTCAATAATTTCTCTTATTCTAGATCTAGATTTAAATCAAGCATTAAGCTTTAGCGGAGCGGACAGCAATATCTTATCCTTAACTAATGCATCCAGGTACTCTTTTTCCACGAGCGAAGCCGGGGGTACCCAGCTTGTACATGTGTATAGATACTGTCCTATTATACTTACGACGGTTGTGATTTGGTTTAAATCAAACTCTTGGAGAAAAAAGATAATGGAGGAAATATGGTTTTCTTCCGCTCAGTAATGGAAGCGTGTAACACATATATATGGAGAAATTGATGGATAGATCTAGATGATAATATTGAACACAAAAAAATGAATCAAACTTACAAAATTCCATTTGTGGTGGGCGAAAAACGGATTTCAAATTCGGATAACCAGTTACAAGTCCAGACTTAATTAACAAAGATTTGGATAACCAGTTCTCAAAAAAAAGCGAGTCGATGTCCAGGACTAGATTCCATCCCTAAAAACATGGCGACCCTTGTTACACGGCCAAAATCACTGGATCCTCTCTCAAGTTCAAATTATTTACATTCTACCTCCATTTTTAAATCAAACTAGATCTATATCTAAATCTTCAAAACTTTAACCAACAAAAAATGGCACTACACGTAGATCTAAATTGACAGAACAACATTAAATATAATGATAAAATTGTTGAAAGATTCTCGATCTTAAGGGGCATTCGGGACTTCAGTTGTTGTGCGAATCCTAGCAAACCGGTAAAGAACGGTTCAAGATAGAGAGTCTAGATCTAGATCCCAGTAATATACACGACATGTAATTGTAATTTGTACATCTTGATGAAAATACGCGTTTCGAAATTGTCCTCTCGTAGCAATAAATATTGAAAATGTCACTGAGTCATTGTCTTTCGATTGTAAAATACAAATAAATATGGAATTTAATGAAGATTTCTGAAACAGACTTATTAACAATAATATTCCAAAATCCCTTGACCACGTGATTGAAGATTACGACTTATCCCTTGTATTCATCCCAGCATGCCCTGAAGTCATCACAAACCAACTCTTCTTTCTTTCCAGTATTTATTATAAAGCCTGGGCTTTTATAAACAGTTCATGGTTTGTGCACCATTTACATTGCTGTGATCAATGGGTAGACTGTTGGGCTGTTGATCGAAAGCGTTCCAAGTTTAAATCCCAGAAGGGCATGATGTAGAGTCCATAGAAAAGGCTCTTTATTCTTATTTCCCTCATTTGCTAAGGTGTAAAAGACATACCTGGCAATCAACAGGGTCAGGTCTTGTCAGCACGCTAAAAAGAAGCGTCATTCGTTAGTGCGCACCGCTATATGCCCCCCAAGGAGTTGTGAAAAATTCTAGAATGAAACGGTCTGCCAGAGAACCACTGTAAATCGCATGTATCACATTTAATGGAATGAATACCCTTTATAAGAATGGTTTTTAGATAATATTTTTTTTTTTATCATTGCTTGGTGGACAATTTCATATTAGATTACTATGCCAAAATCACAAAATTAAAACATTTAAGAATATCGTTGAAAGACAGTATTTCTGTCATGGTTGAGGGAGGAGATAGCTCAGTGGTTAAGGCGCTCGCCTACCAAGCCAAAGGTGCCTGGTTCAAACCTGCGAAGGATTGAATTTGAAATCAATTTTCTTTTTCGGGTTTTTATCTGCCCCCTATCCTTAAGATGCTATGATAACGAGTACCAAGTCCTATCGGATACGGACTATTAATATCGGAGGTCCCGTATAATATACGCATGTAAAAGAACCCTTGGCTGTTTACAGGACAGTCTAGGAAAACCCTGATATCACCAAAGTGGTGGAAATGGGTGAAATTCGATACAATAACAAATCTGTCATGGACTTAATGACAGTCGAGTGTCCCGACCTCTTGACCTCTGACCTTGTATATATTTTTTTCGTACCGATAGAGTTACGTTGACGATGAGCGAGATAAGACGAGAATTTAACGGGGTAAGCTTACTATGGACCCAATCAAACCAAAACAATCGTCTCCTTCCAAAATTTCTAACACCTAGGTCCCATTTTCATACAGCTTGTTGCGGTTTTAGAACACGCAACGGTTTCCCTAAACCGTGCAGACTTCCTGTTCACATGAGAACGGATAAAGACAAAATGTAAAGAAGCGGTTTTTATTAATCCGCGGCAAACTTTTATTGCACAGAAACCGTCGCCACAACAAGCGGTATGAGAATGTACTTTTACTTTCGTTTTAAAAACTTGCATTTATACGACCTTGCATTTCACGAAAATAAAAAAAAAAATAATAAAAATGCAGATGAGTCCATTTCCCATCGTAAACTGCATCGTCACGAGCATGCAAATTTGTTGTTATAGAGGAGGGGGCGTGGCTGTCATGTCGGAGACAGGCACGAGCCGTCCAAAGCGAGATTCTCGTCGCAAAGGTCGCGAGGAATGTCTTTATCTGGGTTTCAGCGTGTGCGTGCATTGAATTGTGAGCGTGTGTGTTTGTCAACTTGTGTGAAGACTTATCTAAGTACTTGACACTAGGACGTTAATTAGCGTCTCATATCGTCAACCTATTGTTCCACGATCGTGGTATAACTCGAACGATACCAATATCATAACCTAGAACACCATGACAATCTACATGTAAATGTAATCATATTGTTAGGTGATACGGCTGATCTATCTAGGTTACATTGTTAATCCAAAGCTTTCGCGATTATCATATTACAAGAACAAAAAAAACAAAACAAAAAACCCGAGACTGAAGATAAGGGTAAAAAATAAAAACGTGAACTTTGTTTCGTTGTAGCGTTTCGTTTCTTTGAGTAAATCCCTCTTTGTTTCAATGTAATGGAACAAAATCTCTAAAAAATTATTTGTTGCTTTTTGGGCGTTAAAATGAAAAATTTCAAAGCCTACTATTTAAACAAAAGTTGTAACCGAACTTTTTGCGAAAAAATGGTGGGTAAAGGGGTTTTGGTTTAAGAGGAGAAGTAACACATGTGTTTCAATTCTTCGATTATTTATAAGGATTAACAAGCGCCAAAAATGTGAACGGTCAAAGGAAGAGCGGCAACTGGCGAACTTTCAATCGCACGGCAATTAACTTTCTACTACTTTTGAGCAAATGACACCTTCTAATAGCACCAGTTTATACACAAGGGCGTCATAAACGACCCAGGGACCAGTTTGCCCTTTGCTAACTCTTTCCGGTGATAGTAGGGAGGATGACGTCCCTTCTAAGCAAGATAGCCTGCTAAAAAGATCAACCATCCTCCTGCCAACTGCTATCTCCAAGAAGAGGAGGTCAGTCATCACTTAAAAGGATGAGAGGTATAGTGGGAGAGGAGAGGACGTATATTTAGAGTGTTATTTTTAAAGAGTAATTTAGTTGTATATAAATAGTTCAGTGATAGCATCTGATCTGTATTTTTATTGTTATAGTTTTCTGGTATGGTCAAGGATAAAACCATCTTATCATGGCAAGATCCTCTTTTGTTATTTGGCGCATTATATTTGTATAATTTAAATTTCAATATTTTAGGCAATTCCATCTTTATATCAGCGTGATGTAATTATATATATTAAGTATGGAAATCTTGACTTTTGGTTTCTATTAGATTGTCCTCATTCTTGGTGTTATAGCCGTTTGGGATGAAGAGTTTCAGAGGTAGAAAGTATGGTTAATTTTTGTAATTTCATACTTAATCCTTTTCCAGCAGTATCGTCCTTACCCATTATCATACTTAGTGAAACTGATTGAATCTTTTACTATCTCAGTGAAGTACATGAGACCACGTCCCCAACAGGATCACCGATTATATGAAGTACATGAGGATTGATAGAAGACTTGATTCAATATAGATCTAGTTCCAGGCCTATATAACAAGTAATTTAAGGAATATCTACTTAATATGTAGAGAGATGAGATAGAATAATGGTGTGTATGCATTGTTTAGTATAAATTATTGTTCTGGGACCCCTTTTATTAATTATTTATTGGCACCAATACGAGTTTTGTACCAGTCTAAGATCTTTGTAGTCTATACCTATATCAGTCAGAAGTTGAACAAGTGTTGAGTGTTGAACGGAGTCGAAAGCCTTGGAATAGTCAATGAAACATAGATAAAACTTGTTCTGTTTTTCGATTGACCTTTGAATGATTGTTTTTCATGTGTAAATGGCATTGATTGTGCCTTTACCTTTTACAAAACCAAATTGTTGTTTTCCTATTTCTTGTGATATTTTGTTTCTCACCCTTTTCATAATAATAATAAGCAATATGATTTTTTTTTTTTTGCCTGGCTCATAATATACATGTACATATTGTTCTATGTTGGTCGCAGTCAACTGCACCTGGCTTTTTGGCTAGGGTAGGGTTATATCATAACGATACCATAAAATTAAATTAAATGAAACCACTTTTACAAGTAGCAACGCATCTATGATCATCATTATTATCATAATAACAATCATCATCATCACTATCCATATCATCATCCCGTTCCTCCTCATCATCATCAGACGCAGCAGCGATTACAATGAATAGCAACATAAACAACATGAATTGTGATAACGGCAATACATGTATTGCGTTTCAACAACAATAGCAACAACAACGAAATCCCGCTTTAACACAAAAACAACAGAATAACAATAGAATTTCCTCCACCACCAAGTTTTATCTATGTTTCATTGACTATTGCAAGGCTTTCGACTCCGTTCAACACTCAACACTAATTCAACTTCTGACTGATATGGGTATAGACTACAAAGATAACGTAAAAAATAACTGCATTAAGCGTAAACATTAGAGAAAACAAATCTTTCATGTCATAAAAAAGACCAATGATAGGCCTACAGTTCAATGCACTACAGGACAGGAACCCATCAATGCATCTAAACTCCATGTCGTCACCACATGATATCCTAAATCTACAGTATTTGATATTGTCTAATCTTATATCATATTCATTGATAGGGTACTTTTCATTGACATGTATGGTCATATCACGTAAGCTAATGACCCACCTTTTCCACCCGATGAATTACTATTCCTATGTCAAGGCACCTATGTTATGTTATAGGGTACTATTCATAGACATGTATGGTCATATCACGTAAGCTAGTGACCCACCTTTTCCACCCGATGAATTAGGGCCTTCGAGAGAGGAGAGCTGTCACGTGATAGTTGTGCAGCCCATTTGTTTGACCCTTGCTTCGTTCATGGTTTTCCCGAAAGGCCCTCATTACTATTCCTATGTCACGGCACCCATATTCAACTAACCGATGAGTGTCTGAGCTACCAAACCTGATTCCCAGGGAATGATGACCAAAAGTGACTACGGTTTCCCTTCTTCACCAAATTATATGGTCCGACTTTAGAAAGGAGAAGTTTAAATCTAGCAGGTAAATCTGGGCATGGACCCGATTATTTGAGAATTGATTACAATAATTTAAATTACCTGTTTTGCAATAACTGGGCTTTATCCATATCTCTACCTGTAGATTCATTTTCAATCTGGTTTTGACCTGCTTTCGACGTAGATTTTGATAATAAACGTGTAAGAGAATCGGAAAACGGATCAAAACAGAGTCTCGATATATAAACCAGTTAATTAAGTTTGGGCTTTTAACTGGTTGTCCGGATTTGAAACTGTATTTCCGCCCAGTGCTAGTATTAGTAGCAGCTTCTCTTAATCTAGTGTATTTCGAATATTGTTTATCTTCTGAAAGTATATTATCTGTAAAATGATGATATTCACCATATTTAGTGCGGTGTTAGTGGATTGAGCGTATCATATAGCGAAGTTTGTTTCGTTTAGGACTGGATCTAGTTGATCAAAAGATAATCAACTGAAGAACACTTTCTTCGTCCATCTTGCATACTAGAAATTTCATGAAAAAGAAATGAAAGGGATAGGTCTCTTCTCTGTCTCTAACAGGCCTGTGCTAACCTCTCCTCTTCTTAGCCCCAAATGAGGAGAGCAAAGGAAACGGAAAGTTGAAACAAGTTGACTCTACTCTGTCTCCACCTTTACATTTATTGAATTTGCAGAATCAGTCGGAGAGCGAAGTTATTCAACGTGGACTGAGTAGGCCCTGAAATTACATGTACATGTGTTCCTTTCCAAAAAAGAAATGTTACAACATGTCGCGATGTTAGTCATCAATTTGACATTGACTTATCATTATATTAGATAACTAGTGGAAATTCCCGCGATGAGGGCATATTTGTAAACCATAGTAAGAGTGAAATGTGGCATATCATAAAATTTCAGCATAATCATATTAATACCAAAATAAGGCCCAGAATTTTGCGCACGCCTACAGTATTAACTACAACACTGATCTTCTTCAAATTCTGCATGGAGGTGCCTCTAATTTTCTTCTACTCCACGAACATTTTTATAATTCATAATCAATTACCGTTAATTAATAAAACAAAAAAACAACAACAACAAAAGACACAAACTTCGTGGTTCACTTCTTGGGAAGAGGGATTGTCGGATCCATTTTTTAAAAACACACACCGGAAATCTATAATGTATCTAGATAAATATAGATCTAGATCTAGCAAAGATATTTAGTTATTTTATTATTTTTGGATCTAGAGCGCTAGATCTAGATGATGTACGCAAAAATAAGAATATGCAGATACATTATAATTATAGAGATTTCTAGATCTAGATCTAGATCTAGAGTCATCGGCCCCCATTCGAACCAATAAGGAACCCCCTCTTTATTTGACCTCATTCCCTTCGTGGGACTTCTAAACCTTTCAATACAGAAAGACCATATCTTAGAGTGTTTCCAGTTTGTCAGGTTCAAAAGAATTCATTCCCATTTTTTATATTTACTTACTTATGAAGTTCCTCTTCAATTGAGTTCGGCAGCCATCTGAACAAGTGTCCCCCAACCGAACCATGTGCTGTCTGCATTCGAACCAAACCTAAATTGTAACTTAAAAATGGCATCATTGTATTTTTTCCTCTTTCTCGGGCATCGCCGGGAATCCCAGCTAGTAGATAAATAAATAAGTAATTCAGCGGGGAAAAAATTACATAGTCGGGTAAAAGTCTATAGAATAAGGTATCAAAGAAAAACAAACAGACATACAGAAGACTAGACGGACGGACAAACCAACATTCATATCGATGTGTTTCAAAATGCTTCCTGGTTGTCAGATGTTCCATTTATTGTTCCGATTCAGCCAATCAAATGCCTTGTCTTCTAGCTGTTTTTCTTTTCTTTGCTGTCAGTTTCTGGCCTGAAGATTAACCTTGTCATTATCACGTGATATGGATAAAGTGTACCCCTATTCCGTCTATCGTATTTTTAACAATACCGATCAATAGGAAATCCAGGGGCGACACCTTCATAGAGTAGAAAGAGGCTATTTTATATATTATTTTATATAATGTATTGTCTTATTAGGGTTTTTCTGGTTTCTTATGTCAGATGTCTAGTGTTTATTTCACGTTTCCAAGTCTACAGTCTAGCGAAATGGCCTGCCAGTATGGGATAAGGTCAAAGATTGGGGGAGTGGAGTTATGTACTCTTTGAGCTTTCATAGACTTTGCTTCCGTAGAACGGGTTGAGCACCTAAAATATCTAGTAGGGAGATTTGATGAGTCTGTTTTGGGGGTGGGGGAATCTAATCATTTAAGAAGTGATAAACAATTTACCCTCTCTTTTCTATCCTATAGCTACGTAGGTATCGTTGCATTGACTGACACCCTTGTGTTTTTTCTAACCCTCTCTGTATTGCATTTACAAAGACGTCGTAGGCTATTTAAGTGCATGATCGGCAATATAAGACTTAAGTTTAAATCGTGAATGCGGACCATTAATTTGTTTTGAAAAAAAGCGAGAATAATCGAAGAATCAAACTCTATCAAATCATATCTGTATTTTTTTGGTTTCTATAGGAAAGAGCAACAAAACCGATTTTGTTGGTTGACGAAGGAAACATTATTGAACTCTAAAACAATAAAACATCAAGTCCTGAACTATTGACATCTTTTGTAGTTGTTCTTCAAAGCTTTCGCATCGTCTAACACTGGTGAGATTTTCGATGAGATGATTGATTGATTTCTGCTACTGGTTGAATATCGGACCACTGATCGATTCCGGCTACTCTTTCTGGTGATAGAAGAAAAATGAACCATAATCGATAAGCGTTAAACGATTCTTTCTTGTCGCTGGATGGTATGGCTTGTTTGAAATTTTCAACTTCACGATTCAAAATGTCATTGTGATATAAACAGGGACACCGGATATGCTTGGATGAGGATGGCATAATTATTATCATGGAATCCGTCATGACGACATTCTTAAATGGACATCTTGTATTATTTCTCATTCCAGGATATTCAAAGATATATGTTTGAGTTCCTGTGAATCGTTTGTCTTTACCCATTGGTGCTTTGTGGAGTTATTCTAGTAAAGGATCTGGACTCTTCTACTAAAAATAGAAATAATTATACAAATTATACATTCTAATAATTACCTTTATCATCCATATGGCGCCTAATTTTACAAAGAAGACAAACTCTAATCACAACTTAATTCTTCTGCAAGACGTTTTTTATCAAACTTCTGTTCTCAAACAGAGGGGAATAATAATATTATAACCTACAATTTCACAAAAGGCGTTGTTTAATTTCATTGAAATCAAACTATCGAATCTTACTTCACAAACACCTTTTGATGTTCTGTTCTTAGGCAGGACGGAGGTACGGAGGATAGTGTTGCTGCTGATGTTGGTGTTGATGTTGTTGGTGTGAGGTTTAAAAGTGAACCATGTATAAAACTAACAATCGCCGTGTTCCAGGTGTTAAAATGTTTAATATCATTCGTTCCTATTGTCAAAAGAGTTCGCCCACTCGTTGCAGGGTCCAAGAAAGTGATGGGAGTTTCTTTGAGAGCTACACAGCCCTGGCATGGAGACAAGAAAACAAGAGACTGCGAGCTGCGAGCGAGGTAAGTAATAACGCTTCTTGTGTTAATGTTGTTTCCGTTGTTGTTGATGGTGGCTGTGGTTTTGGTGGTATTGTTTCTGATCATGTTGTCGTTAATGCAGTTGCTATTTTTGTTAGTAGAGGTTGCGGTGTTGTTGTTGTTCGTGTTAATAGTAATATTTATTTGGTTTATGGTGTCCTTGTTGCTGCTCAGGTTGCTATTATCGTTGTTGTTATTGTCCATTTTGCTTTTATTTTGTGAATATGTACGACACGATTAATGCTGTTTCTTATTCTTATTTTAACTATCACTATCTCATCAGCAAACCATTTTTCTATTTTTTCTCTTCTGACTTCCTGGCCATTCACCATCGTTCTCCTCTCTCTCTCTCTCTCTCTCTCTCTCTCTCTCTCTCTCTCTCTCTCTCTCTCTCTCTCTCTCTCTCTGTCTCTCTC
>JASKDV010186565.1:0-11973 GCA_032466395.1 Aegires albopunctatus
TTATTTGTTAAATGTAGATTGATCCTCCTATACCGGGGGCTACTACATGCAGAAGAAGAAGAAGAAGAAGAAGAAGACACTTTTAAGAAATTTTAGGTCTAAAATGTCACTTCGAAATAATTTTTACGAAATCAAGGTCCCCTGTACCGAGAGCGTTATAATATGAGATGTTCATTCACCAATTTCATCCTTGATATTGAATTACTAATTAAACATACAGAAGATGAAATAGAATGTAGGCTATGCTCTCTTGTTTATTTTTTTGTTTATTTTCTTGCTTTTTATACAATAATAACTGCAGCATCATTGCTGATGAGTTGGGAATGACACAATTTATCAAACGACAAAACTCCAGTAGTATCCATTCAGTCACCAGTTGGATGAGTAAATTGATGAAGTTAAATCCCATTATGTGTAATAAAGATTTTTCCATAAATACGGTACCTCTGGTAAGCTACATTGTCCTGTTTACCTAACTTGACTCTGATGTGAATGAGGACCTGGTCACTAAGGCAGCATTGCCTTTGTATGATGAATGTGTTAACAGCGCCTAACCAGCAGCCATTATTGTCCTACATATTCTATTTCTACGTTGGTGTTGGCCAGAAGAAGTCAAATGTAATTTTATAACATCTCAAGGCCTTGACAACAGGTGTCGCATAAGTTAAACTTTAACTCTTTTTTTTCAGGGATGATCAGAGAAAGGCTTAAAAATGTATTTTGCTAAACTATAAACACACAAAATATAGAGCTTATGATTAATGAAGAACACCGGCATGAGGTTACCTTTATCATTATCGTATGAATGGAAGACGGTGCGCAAGCATTTCTTTTCATGACTTCATGAATGCAAAGAATGCGACCATATTTGATTCCTATTACTGCAAATGTAGCCTTGCAAAAAAAAATAATTCGTGTTTCTACATTTTTTATCTACATCTTGACCAATATCAATATTTCTACCTCATCAAACGTTTATATTGAGCAAACTATGTAAAAAATAGAATGGTGAAATAACGAGACTAAATGTGACTTAGCTTGTGGTCCATGAACACCATTGTCGGAAGGCTATAAATAGGCTTAGAGAAGTCAAAGAGCTAAATGCCTGAATAAATCATTGGGCCCAATGTCTAAGCTAAATTTATCTCAAAGAGGTTGATATTGTATGATGATTTTGACTTCATGGATTCCTGATTGCTTAAAATGTTTTACATGATAAGGGACAGGAATAGCTCATCATGGCACAATAAGCCACTTACCTTCTGCATCGCCGCAAGGATCTACGTGGACTTGTGTTTCACCAACATCCCTCAGGGAAAGCACACCAGCTGCAAGTAAAGTTTAAGACTGATCATTAAGCAACTAGTCCGAATTAAGGATAATTGGAATAAAGTTTTATCTTATATCTTGCCTTACTGTACAAAAAGAAATTAGAACAGCTAATTATAATTTAAACTCAAATGAAGGGAGTATCAGTTGTTAAGAGCTATGGACATATATATCGTCCAGCCACAATCGCGATCGTCATAACTTTTTGGTTGGGTGAAATGTTGAGCACTTTCCTGACCAAGCTTATATCTACATATTGTGTTAGATAATCGAAGTTCATTTGCAATGTGTTCTGGAGTATGGTCTTATTCGACTCAGGTGGAAATTCAGTACGCAGTCTTCTTCTTCTTCTTCTTCAAATAAACTGACAAAACTGAACTGGGTTGAGTATTACTGTCAATACGCCAAAAAATAAAATAAATAAATAAAGGTTTGAAGCATTAGATATTACTATATTATGTTAGCAGACTAATTAGACCTACATGAAGATCTAAGTATTTCACATTGTAACTTTTGTTGTAGTTGTTAATGTTTCAGAGAAGTATAAATAAGATAACAATCAAGGCTATATAAAGAATTCTTACCAGCAATAGCCGTCCTAACGTTTTCTCTAGCTTGGTCAAAGCATTCCTGTTCATCAAAACCTGCGTCTTGTTTACCAAGATTGCAAATAGCTACAGATGCATATTTTTTGTCCAAATCAAATAATACTCTACTCTTGCCACACTTAAGTTTGCGCCCTGCACTAAGGATTCAAAAAATTTATAGTAAGATAATAACACTGATTATTTATACCTTGACCATTAAACTTCAATTTGTGAACTAGCATGCATGCTTAAGTAGCCTAGCGGTTATCACATTTAACACGAGAAACTTCAGTAGCTCAACTCACCAACACATGTCAGCTGTGTGACTTGGCAGGATAATATCCAGTTAAACGCAAAATTTTCTTGATAACTACAGGTCATTGGCGCTGTGTCCTTAGGTAAGACACTTTGTCCCATCTACCTCTCACGTGACTCAGGTGTGATAAGACAGCGTTGTCTGTGTCCGAAAATTGCAACTGAGCCTAACAAGTGCCAGTCTTTTCACATGAGTTCTATGTTGCTGTTGGTCAGGGGAGTATAATAGACATTGTAAGGCACCTTGAGCATGGCTATGCTGTGGATGCGCGCTACATAGGAATGACTAATTTACTATTTATTATAAAAGTTACAAACAGATTAAACTCTTCTGATGGTAAAAGAAGTCAAAGATATTGCTTTTTTTTTATTGTCTAAAATTGAAGAGAAAGAAATTGTTCATTGTTGCTATCAAAATATTAAACTTACATTTTCAAAATAGATCCAAGTCGACCATTAATGCTTTCATCAAATTGTTTTGCTGCTGGAGTGAGAATAAATTGAGCATCTTTCTCTGTTGGTTCATAAACACCTAGAACTAATCCATGGGTCTGGATTGAAGTTGAAAAATATGAAAGATTTCATACCAAATGAAAAAAATAAAATAAAATAAGAAGCAAAAAAAGGAATTATTAGCAATATATGAATACACTGGAAGAGGAATAATAGGGTTAGGTATAGCAACATTAATAGAGCCCTTTAGAATGCATTGAGATTGTGCGCCTCAAGTTCAATTCCCCTTTACCTTAACTTTTGTAATTGAACATTGGATAAATGAGGGCCAATAATAAAACATTCTTTCTGCCTTGTTGCTCTTAAATGAGTGTGATGCTTTGTATCCTCAACCTGCCACACCCACTTTTGAATGGACAAAACAAGATCATTCTCAATGCTGATTCTTTGGCTAACATCTTGGTTCTGATTGGTTTCAAATAAATTTGGTGACACATCAGCAGATAATATTTCTATACATTGATGTTTAATGTATTTAGAATACCTTTGATCACTGCATACTCGATTTTTGAAGATAAACTGTGTAACAAATGCATTTTCACATTATATGCACTTTAAAAAAGTACAATGGCACCCATTTGACTCAGCTTGCTTGTGGGGCTGAGTTATTTTCCTTACCCACTCTAAGTGTAGGTTGGTCTAGGATAAGTGGCAAGGACTGACCCACGTTTCGTTTGTTTTCGCTTGATAGTTTTCGCCTGCTTCTTTCTATAGAATGGGTCTCCCTGCTTCAAAAAGCATGGCAGTGGTGAATAATGGTAAAACAAAAGTAGCAACCTCAAATCACTGCTTGCTTCAAGAGTTTTCTATTTCTCCTTTGACTTGTTTTTAATTGGCAAGCGTAAGCCTACGGAATGTGGTACTGATCTAGCATCCGCAGAGGGAAATTTGTAGGCTTGGAGAATGATATTTGGATCTATAGCCTTCATTTGATTGCTCAGATTTAGAATACGTTTGACTTATTCACCCCTAATATGCAAATTTATGACTTTGATAGTTAAAACAAACAAAAAAACCCTACATGGCTTGAAGTTGAGGACATCCGCGAGTTGATGCATGATATAGAAAGACGGAGGTACTGATTTGTAGTCTTCCTTATCAAAGTGCAAGCTACACGTTGAGTATAAGCTCGAACAGTAGCAGACATGTTGATATGAATGTGCAATCTCTATGAAGTTATTCTGGTACGGTACGCACAACAATGAGACACCGAATATTATAATTGCGGCACTGACTTTGAAGTCGAAAGTAGGTTGAATGTAGTGAACAGAAATAAATAGGAGTTATCTACCCATTGATTGCGGATTTTCCCAATTATGGTGTATTGATATTTTTCTTCTTTAATTTTACCCTTTCTCCGCCTTTTATAATATGTAGAATTATTGTAGTCTACAATAACAATTAATAATGAAGTTAAGTTTTGACAAAATCAAGACGAACTTCAAGATATGACTTAAAATATCAAGGATTACATGTCGGTGCTCAGGTGTATTGATTAAGAATACCGAACTACTGCTGTTATAAACAATATGGCTGTTCAGTTGAATATTCTATCTTGATTCAGAATGGGTGATATTATTGACGCTGGGTCCAAAAATGTTGTCATCAAATCTTATTTGGCATCTCTGGAGGTAATTTTATTTCTATGATGGGATATTAGTATTAATCTTTTATGTTAATCAATCAGTAACTGAGCCAATCAATGTACGATCTAGATTCTAGTTCCTTAATTTTCTCATCTGTGGTTAATATGTTGAAAAATTTAAACTAGATATTAGATCTAGAATCTAGATTCTAGATCTACGTAGAACTAGATCTAGATGCATATATAGTCTAAATCTGGGAGAGGATTACCGAAGTGTGTTAAAACTGCAAATGTGAGGGGTGTGTGCATGGATGGGTAGGAGGGACTAAGAGGGCAATCAACTAATATTTAGAGCCATTATGAAATGAAAAGGTTCCTATATACTTTACTGGATCACACTTCGCAAATTCCTCCCAATCTAGAGCATTAATGATGGTTAATTTTGTTGCATTTTGTCATGCCCTCTGATATAAAAAATGTAGGCCTACAGTGAAACCTTGATATACTGCCTACAAGTTTTCCAACATACAATTGGCGGTACAGCAAATTTGGCATTATACTGAATGAAGCAAAAATATGGATTTTTATGACCATCTCCCACTCCCCCATTCTGACAATATTAGATCTATTTACAATGCTTTTACTAATGAAAGTGGAAAAGCTATGGAGACTCTTCTCCACTCAAGCAAACGCAAAGCAAAGTGAGTTCTGACTTTGTCACTTTAGTGCTTCGCATGTCGAATCTGTGCATCGCCTCGCTTTTAAGTGCTTCCCATGTCGAATCTGGGTGTCACCTCACCTAGGCACTTCTCATGGTTCTTTCCATCCGTAACTCCACGGTAGTAGACCAGCAGCAGACAATGCTAAGCACACTTGGGATGACTCATACAAAGAGAAAATCACACCTGAGAAGCTAGGCTCTGACCAGCCCTGCTTTTTATTGTCCTGGGTTGCATTAGAATCGGGGAAAAAGTCGGCATTAGGCCTAAATTATATGTGTAATTTTGTTGTTTCAGCTTTCATGCAGGGTTGTCTAGCTTTCAAGAGTTATCTATCCTTTTGCAGAGTTTAGATTGGTCGTCACCTCTTGAAGAGGGTGTGTTGTCTAGCTTTGATCGAGTTATCTTACCCTTTGCTGTGATTATTACCCAGTATTCTGCAATATCGTAGGTTGAGTCCAGGCAGTATGATATCATACCAATAGAAATTGGTATCAATGTTCATTGATGGAATGAAAAACTTTGTTCCCATTTCATTAAGATAAGATAAGATAGATAAAACTTTATTATCCAAAAGGAAATATTGGTTCACAATTGATTTGATGGCGTATGATAACAGCAGCGCATTATATGATAAAGCATAAAACACAATAAAAAACATATTCTTTCTATCAAACACACACCTTCCATACACACAATTTTGATATCACACTCAAGTCCTAAGTCATATGAGTAGTAGGTCATGGCAGACTACATACTTGATGGCTGCCAACATAACCCACAAACGTAAATAAATACACATAAATAGAAAGGACACATAATATATACAATGAAAAACACTGGAATTACTTTTCATTATGAATCCTTATTGCTGATGGCAAGAAAGATAATCTGTATCTTTCTCTGTTAGTGCGTAGAGAAAATACTTCTTCTAGAAGGTTGAATTTGTTTGAAGAAGGGATGGAACTGCATTTTTAATATATTTTGAAGTTTTATTTTAGAGAGTTGAGAAAGTAAGTCATTAGAAAACATATTTTCTATTTTTGTTTTATTCTATTTACTTTCTTTATTATGGAGTTTATTCTATTATTATCTTGCTGTCTTGTGTTTCAACCCCAAGCTTTTAAGTAAAAACATAATACACTTTCCATTGTGGCTCTATAAAACGAATTTATCAGTGTCCAATCAAGACCAAACTTCTTAAATTTTCTTATGAAATACATTCGTTTGTTTAATTCCTTTTATGAACAATAGATTTCTGAAGATGTCATTTTAGACTGCAGTCAATGTGTATACCAAGGTATTTATATGATGATGATACAATTGTGAATTTTTACAGGGTAGTGGATGGTTCTAAAATATATTATAAGCTCTTTCGTCTTTTTTACGTTTAACAATAAAAAGGTGGTCATTACACCAATCATCAAAAGAATTTATACATGCTAGATAGTCGGTTTCGTCTTCTTTGGAAATTAGTCCTTACTTGTATGCTGGTGTCATCAGCAAACTTTATAGTTGGAACATGGTCAACTAAGCTTCTGCAGTTGCTAGTGTAGCTAAATCGCTAGTGTAGATACTAACTAAAGCTGGCGATAAAACACATCCTTGTGGGGCGCCAGTATTTGCCCTTAATTTACTAGACTGATAAAGGTTGCTATCAATTTCCATACTGACAAATAGATTTCTTCCCATCAATATATCCACAAAATAATGTGGTTATTACATTCATATTGAATAGCTTGTGAATTAACAGATGGGGTTGGATAGTATTGTAAAGCACTCGAAAAGTCGATGGAGAGTACTCTAACATAATATTTAGGAAAGTCATTATGTTTGTAAACATTGTGTAAACAATATGTGATTGCATCATCCACACTTCTTTCCCTCATATAGGCAAACGGATTTGGGTCCTATTATTAACAACTTTTGCCTTCAATGAGATTTTTTCTTTTTATCATACTATTGCCTTGTGACGTTAAGCGAAGCCACCATAAAGCTTACCAGTGACATAATATATGCTAAAAGATTGTTCACCGTCCTTATATGAAATCTGCCTTTCTAATGATGTCACTCATTGTCTGATATCCTCATCAGTTGTTGTGCCAACGATCTTGTCTGTTCAATCCCTCATTCCTCTGTATTATTATAATTATGTATAGGTAATTTTATTCTAAAGTTGTCCCTAACCCCATCATAAAGAACAAAGTTCCATGTATCTATATATATATATATATATATATATATGTTATTGTTTCATTTTATTTATTTCACAGGTAAGCTATTTGAAATCAAAGAATAATTCTTCAAATTAAATGAGACAGCAATCTTTCATCATACAAATCAACAATGCAATAAGATTTCGTAAATTATCAACGTGATGAGTTTAAAAAAAGCGTGAATCAAAATGAATGATCGCATTAAAAATGGATTCTAAACCCTCACCCCAATCACCAAAACATATCAGCACATCTCTTCAAAACATTCAGAGCACATGCTCAGAACCCAAATCATCAACAGACCCAAATTCCACCCATCATCACCGTCGCAGCCAGTCTACTTCCATCAATCCACATAATACTGCCACATTCCAAAGATCTCATTCATATCAGCCTCTAAACTCTCACACATCCCATGAGGGAGGAGGAAGAGAGAGTTCAGGTGTTGTCTATAGTAACTCCGAGCATGGTGAAAAAGATGCGTTCACTCCTGGCGATACCCGAAGAATGGTGGTTATCTCTAGCAAGGTCCGAAACGTTTCATCAATCCGGCATGCTTTACATTCTTCCGTTGTTCTTGTACCATACAATTTTGACTCACACTCCCTTGAAGATTTGGAATCACAGGTCTCTCTGGCCCTTTCTGGACGGAAGGTGTGCAGTGCAGCATTCATTCTTAGCTGTTCTGGTGGCGCCCTTCAGTTGGTGGCTAAAGAGGAGAAAACCATCAATAAGGATGGCTGTGTGGACAAAGCAGTGCAGGACTTTTTTCTATCTTTAGTTCAAAATCACTTTCTGTCTTCCTCAACAAATCCAACAGTGCAGCGTATTGATTTCTTGGCATGGTACGGATTGCATTACAACGATGCATCCCTTCCAATAGTTTTGGATCTTCAGAAACTCACAGGGGTTACTGTTGGCATATGGCGAGACTTAACGGGCCACAGCAATTATTCAAATAACTCAACGGATGTCGGGATGCAGTTTTGTGTAGGTGAGCTTTACTTCAGACTGGAAAAATTGAGAAATTGGAGTGGCCATCATCAGCAAAGTCTTGCCGGATTTGAGAAAATTAGAACTGTTGGAAAAGGTGCATATGGAGCAGCTGTTTTGTACAAGAAGAAAGATGACGATTCTCTAGTAATTCTCAAAGAAATAAACATGCATGACCTCAACGTGTCGGAGAGACAACTAGCTCTAAACGAGGTCAGCGTTCTTGCCATGCTTGACCATCCCAACATCATCAGTTACTTTGACAGTTTTGAAGAGGATGGCGTGCTCATGATAGAAATGGAGTATGCGGACAACGGAACGCTGGCCCATTATCTATCAAAGCAAGATTCTCCTTTAGAAGAAAAGAGTATCCTTATGATGTTCCAGCAAATAGTAGCTGCCATTCGCCACATCCACTCACACAACATTTTACATAGGGATCTTAAAACTGATAATATATTTCTGACCAAGGAGGGGGTTATTAAAATCGGGGACTTTGGCATTTCCAAAATTATGGGATCTGGCAATAAAGGGGCGCAAACTGTTTTAGGGACCCCCTATTACATCAGCCCTGAAATGTGCGAAGGTAAGCCGTATAGCTTTAAGTCAGATATTTGGGCCCTCGGCTGTATTTTGTATGAAATTGCGTGTTTGCAAAAAACCTTTGAAGGGACGAACTTACCAGCGTTAGTGAATAAAATCATGAAAGGTCAGTTTGAGCCCGTGAAAGGAAATTACAGCGAAGGCTTCAAGGACTTAGTCTCGGCCATGTTGAAGAGAGATCCAGAGCAGCGGCCTGGGGCCAAGACGATTATGTACCAAATGCTTCCCGAGCTCGTGCACAGAATCTCAGCAAATGCTGATCAAGACTTTGAGTGTCTGTCTTCCGAAAATCTTGATAAGAAAGTCAAGATTCGTTCAGTGCTTTATTACTTAGAGGCATCGACTGCAATTCTGACTTGCGTTAGTGACCTGCCACCTCGCATGAAGATAAAAACCATGGCTGTCGGTCCAGACCACGTGATTGTTACGACCGTAGAGAGGCAGGTGTATTCGTGGGGCCTCGGTAGCGATGGTCAACTTGGTCATGGTGACACGAAGGACAGATACACCCCTGTCCTGATCGAGGGTCTAAAGGGTAAATCCATTACGCTAGTTTGCTGTGGCCGAGGCTTCAGCGTGTTTGGGAGTGACAATGGTTTGGTTCTCACGTGTGGGGACGGGCGAAACGGCTGTTTAGGCCATGGGGATTGGTGCAGCGTCACAAGGCCGAGGTTGATCGAGTCGTTGCTGAGCTTTGACGTCACAACCATGGCGTGCGGTTTGAGGCATGTGGTGGTTCTTGGAAGGGATGGGTGTGTCCTGTCGTGGGGAGACAACTCGTCCGGACAGCTGGGTCTAGGCACGGAGGAGAACCAATGCGTGCCGACTAACGTGCAAATATCGGAGCCTGTGGTGTTCGTGAACGTTTTCTGTAGCGTCGATGGGACGATGCTGTTGACCGACGTCGGAAGTGTGTTTGCTTGTGGAAACAATGAGAACAACAAGCTAGGCCTCAATAACCGCCAGGGATTCCTGATGGCCATGAAGAATATCTTTACCAAAACGGAGGTAGATGGCAAGAACGTGCCCACTCCAGTGAGAGCTTTGGCTCGCCATCGCGTCCTCGACATATCCATGGGAAATTTCCACACGGCAGTCATCGTGGAACCCGGTCACGTGATCACCTTCGGGAAGAACACGGAAGGACAACTCGGCACGCAGAACACGAAGCCTTCCGGTGCGCCCGTTGAGGTGAAGGTGCTGGTGGGCAAATGCGTCAATCACGTTCAATGTGGCGATCACTACACTGTGGCCAGTACCAAAGATCACGAACTTTATTATTGGGGGTTGAGGTACACTTTACCGTTTGGCATCAAATCGGAAGATAACACCAGCCAGTCCAGCGCTAATGATAGCGGGACTTACTTGAAGCAGCATTTTCACAGGGACTATCGGCTGGCTAATGGCGGTGGCGGGAGTCTACTCGGAAATTCAAACGGCAGCGTCACGGAAGACAGGGATGAAACTAAGATCGGAAGCAATGAGAACAAAGATGCGACCACCGAACAAGACCAGGCCACGCCCCAATACGATACGACGGACAGCCAAGGGTTCAGGCCCTTGAGCAGCGTCCCCAGACGGTCAATGAGCGCCAGTAGTCAAGAAGGCGGCAAAGACAAAGAGAAAGACAAGGACAACAAAGAGAAAGATTTAATTCGCGATGACAGCATCATTCTTCACAATCCTATGGAAATTATCAAACTCAAACAGGGAAATGAAAAAATGCTCCTGGGAAACATCTTCTGTCACGGAGAAAACCTATTTATACAGGTAGAAACGACGGCGCCTCCACCGCGACGCAAAACTTTCAAGAAAAAAGTTCTGCGCCGGAAGTCGAGCCAGTTTCTATCATATGACACGGCCGTACCGTCAGAGCAGCAAAGGCCGTTGGCGTTGGGTGGTAAACGCGAAGATCACTCTTGTTCCTCGGAAACATCCGAAATAGACACGCATAGTAGTATTCCAACGTGGCTAAGAGAAGAGCTCGCTCAAAGCGCTGCGGACTTGAACGACGGGAACGAGCCAGACGATACTAGCGGACAATCGGAGGAAGAGAGAAGAGCTGGTGGGATAGATTCCTCCATGTCAAGCATTCAAATAAACCGAGCTTTGACTCCCGTTGGTGGCGACTTCAATCTAAATGTTCACATTGCTTCGCAAAGTTTCATCAGTGCAGATAAATGCAGTCCCCGATCACAGGTTTTCCTACCGTCCAGAACGCGAACGTCCTCGGTGCTTAGCTCAGAGAGTAACCCTGACGTTCCCCACGCAGACCTTTTGTCGGACAGTAGTTCAGGTGAGCTACATCGCGTGCAGCTCCAAAGAAAAATGGAAGATACTGGCAGGTCAAAAAGTAAGCCACCGCTCAGCGCGAAATCATCGGGTCGGCAAATGAATAAACCAAAAAGCGGATCAAAGGGCAGGGGTAAAGGTCAAGTTGCTTTTCTGACCGAACAGGCCGTATCACGTGGTTTTATTTCAGACGTAACAGTGAAGCGCCGGGAAGAGTATCTCATATCCGAACTTCAGAAGATGAGAGAGGAAAAGAGGCACGCCGATGCTCGCATTCGTATTCTGGAAAAAGAGCGGGAACATCAGCTGGACGTTTTGAAGCAGGAAGCCAAGAAGATGGCGCGAGAAAGGGAGAAAGGTCTCGTAACGGAACTTGAAAAACTGAAACACGAGATATCGGCTCAAAATTGTCTGTTGGAGGACAGGCAGAAGGTCGTTGTTGAGTTACAGGACAAGTTGGAGCTAGTGATAGAGGAACAGCGAAGGTTGGCCAACGATATGATGCCGTTGACCCCACGATATGGCACTGATGCAGACGATATCTCATCCGATCAAAGAACGCCACGAGCGGTTAGTTCAGCGTCGTCTTCATCTAGCAAAAAGAGCACTAGCAGGATGTGTAGTATCCAGTGAATTATTTGATAAACAAAATTGTCAGACATCGATCGTGGTGTGTATGTATGCTTATGATGTACGGATGATAGAATTGAAATGTTGCACAATGTGTGAAAATGAATGTCCTCTCGAGCATGTTTTACCAAGTTAGATCTCTATGACATTCCATAAGTTTCAAGATGTCATGCCTACAAGAATCCCGGCCG
>JASKDV010186576.1:0-11972 GCA_032466395.1 Aegires albopunctatus
ATTATTATTATTATTATTATTATTAGGTCCTAATATTATTATTATTATTAGGTCCAATTATCATTATTATTATTATTATTATTATTATTTTTATTATTAGTATTATTATTATTACTATAATAATAATAATAATAAGTCTACAGAGATACCAAAGATAGCAAGCTTACTTTTCAAGGATAAGGATCATCGGATGAAGATCTAGATTTATTTATCTTATCAGCATCAATCTATTTAGTCAGAGCTAGATCTGGATATATTCGATAGTCTTCTATAGATCTAAATAATGTTGTCTAAAGTTTTATATAGAATCATTTAAGATATTGTGAAGTGGCACATATATTGTTTTTTTTTTTTCTATTTGAAATAGCAAAGACTACTACTTATGCTGCTGCTACTAATGAGGCTGATTCTACGATTTTTACTAATTAACCGTTTTACTGTGAGATCTAGAATCAAGATGAATATAGATCTAGACTTGAATTTCATCAACATAGTCTCCTGCAAGTTTGAAACTACACATATTATCACTATATCTTCTTCGATTTGAGAAAATCTTTTTCTGCAAGCACTAGATCTAATCTACATGTAAGCTTAACAGGTTTAAACTGTCTTTTGTCAGAATTCCGGGCACCTAATGTACAGGGCCGGATCTGGGGGTGTACGTAAAACATGAAAGAATTTTTTTTGTTTTACTAGTTTCTACTAGTTATCACCCTCAAAACAAGGCTCAAAATGCACCAGATTGTACAAATTTTCCCAATTTTTTCAAAAATTTTCTAGGGGAGCATGCCCCCGGACCCTGATGTAGTATAGAAGGGTTATCACTGGTTTAGTAAAAACAGTTTAGATTGGACTGTTGTTATATTGAGTTTTACCCATGTCCACTACTTTGGTGATATCAGGTTTTTCCTAGACTGCCTTGTAAACAGCCAATGGTTCTTTTACATGCGTATATTAAATACAACATGGGACCTCTGATATTATAGTCCGTCTCCGATAGGACTTGGCACTCTATATCCTAGCAACTTAAGGATAGGGGGCAGAAGGAACCCGAAACAAATTTGGATTTCAAATTCACGCCTGCACGGGTTTGAACCAGGGATCTTTGGCATGGTAGTCGAGCGCCTTAACCACTGAGCTATCCGCTTCCCACATAAAAACAATGAATAAATCCATATAGATCTAATGCATGAAAAATGAATAACAAATTCTCCAACCTTTTGCCAGCCTTTAGCTGGTTGGCCACATATTGCATAATACCCGTCAACTCAACCTGATATTTACGACATATTGAACCAGCAAAGCTTGCAAGACCTGCAATGGTGAAATAAAAAGATTGTCCTGATTTGTGCGCGCACAACTCATCAAAGTAATGTTGATATTGATCCTTCCTTACAACAAGCATAAAATAAGTATGGTCTGATGAGTAAATCATGAAGTTGTATGAATAAAAGAAAAAATTCCTTGCAAGGATCTCTGAGGAATGTTTTCACCAAATCCACTGAACTGATTTTCATGCAATTTTTTCCAAAATTCATGATCAATATCCATTTGTGCAATAAGATACATTTCAAAATCTTACTATCCCTGCAAACAAGTTATTGATGATTATCTAAATTTCGTTTCTACACAAAACAAGGTGACCTGCTTGACATATCATTCATTCCCCCTTAACTGAGTAATTAGTCATCAATTTGTTGATCTCCATTATTTACATACCATTTATGTCACTGTCATCTAGATATAGAATCTTGAAGCCAGTAATTGAAAATCTAGAATCTAGATTAAGATATAAATTCCTGTTCATTTGAACAGGACAACAACGTAGTTCAAAATACAAAGGAAAATTAAAATAAAGTCACTTACTTTGTAACCACAGGGATATATTCATGTTGTCGGTCTTCATCCTGTCCCTTTCAGGATTGGCAATAGCTTCAATGACACAGACTGAGAGAAAATCAGTCAAGGAATGAAACCTGCGCTCCCATACTAAAGTAAAGTGCAACAGCAGTATTCATTTTTTAAACCTGCCAGCTACATGTCTGACAACGTAGAGGCATTTATAGCTCAAAGTGCATAAACAATTCAAAATGATAAACATGTAAGAAAAACAATATATGAAAACTTAAAAAGTGATAAACCATTCAAAGCAGTCTCATAAAAACAAAAATGCATGATGAGTATAGATAAATAGTTTTACTGAAATTGTTCCCCTCTTTAAATGAATGTTTGTTAAGGCAGCTGCTTTACATTACTAGGACAATCATTTCGGAGAACTTATAACATAAAACAAACTCTGGCATTGCCTACGAAAAGAAATTCTTAGTTCAATTTACTCCAAGGATACAAGTCAACATGTCATAAGACAATGATGTCAGATACTTCAATGCATCTACTACTGGCCCAATCAGATTGTCATAGCGTTGGATTTGAGCCAGCACCTGGAGGGAAAGAATGAAAGAAAAATGCATTTAATCAGAACGTCTTTTGATGTTAAGTACAAGATAAGAGACAAAAGCAGACAATTAATCTCCATCACCCCACCTCCCTCATGGCTGTTATAAGAGGTTGTAAACGAGAGGGAACTCACATATTCAAAAACCACACCAGGATTGCTGTGACTGAGTTTTCCCAACAATCTTCCAGATGGCTTTACAGTTTCCTTTGTAAGACGCCTGTGAGAATAACCACAACAATAAAGGGAGGATAACCATTATTTGGGTTGGACAATATAAAGATATGAGTAAGATTAATAGTTGCAGTTGCATAGTATCATTGTTAATTGAAGCTTAGAAAGAAAGTGCCTAACAAATAGAAGACAGCTTTATTTTACTTAGTGACAGGAAAAGAAATGTTGAAAGAAGAAAGGGTATTAACTTAAAAAAATAAACATGAAGAATCCATATCAACAATCTATCAATTGCAATCTTATTAAAAATTGATGGAACCTGGCTGCCACACATGTCGATTGAATGGCTTAGCAAAAAGGTTAGTTATATATATGCTAATAATGATGATAATAATAACAATGGTAATAAAAATAATAATAATAGAAGAAGTTGCCTTTACCCATTTCAAGAAAGTAAAATTTCAGAAAACCTATTTATTCATTTCTCATCATACAATCTATTTTTGTAAGACTTCATAACATTCAAAATCCCCCATTCCTTACTTCATAATATACTTGGCTCTTTCTAAACAGTCAGCCCTGGTCCGTATAAGACATGCATGCTGGAAATAGGCTTCATTCTTCCAAGAACCATATAGACGATATCTGAAATCATACATATTGAATTCATCCTAAATCAGAGACAAAATCTACAAGCAATTGAAATAAAATAATAATTTTATTGCATGATAAAGTTAACATTTGCAATGTATGTTGAAAAAAATCATAATCAATTACCTGTTAGATCTCTATGATATATAATAATCAAGACAATATTTTACTATCTCTTACCTTTTCTTCCCCCAGTCTTGTCTTACTCTATTTATAACTCTTTCAAACATCAAATATTCGTTCTATAAACAAGTTCCCCCTAGCAGACCTGCCTAGTTACGATACTAAGAATTAGTAGTGGAAGAAAAGTATTTTTGGGGGAGAAATTAGTCAAACAATAATAGATCTAGATCTAGTACTTACGCAAACTCAATGTTAAAAGGGAAAGGCACGACAAGATTCTAGATCTAATTTGCGATTGGATTTAACTAGATCTATATCTACTCTTAAAACTTCCGCTAAAGTTCATTTTGACAGTCTGTACCTATCAAAATCATAGAAACATATTGTAGAAGTATGGTAGGCCCTATACACGAGATAATTAATTTAATTCAAATTCTTTTAGTTTAGAACAAAGGTACAAAGCCTTGTCATGAGTCTATACCTCTAGATTTGGGAGGAAATAAAGCAGTTATTATTGATGTTCTCAATTTAATTTGAAAGTAGATTTTAGAGATAGATCTAGATCTAGAATTAGATCTATACATCACTAAGCCTAGAAAAAACCCTAAAACAATCCTAGATCTAGATAGATTCTATAATATCTAGCCTCTCTACCTAAAAATTACCCACAGAGGCATGAACTACACACACAAAACTGCACTATTCTAAGAGAGTGAGAATCCATTACTAAAAACAGACATCCGATGCTAGGCCAGCTATTTAAAATTAGTAGCCCTTTGAATCCCTTTTTTCATGGTGCTACGAATTGTTCGTAGGACTAGGCAGGGCTGCCCTAGTAAACAAATTCATTTACTACAATAAATATGTATACATACTTTGCATAATTTCATATTCTGAAAGGGATGGTTACATTATTTGTAAACTAGGGTAAAATTATCCCGAGCGGAATTCCCCCCCCCCCCCCAAAAATACTTGAGGGACTCAAAGCGTAAATCTAAGCATCATTGAAAAGTGTCATTGATTTACATATAATAATTGAAAAATTAAATTGAGTAAGAAAAGTACAATTCACCCCAAATTAACCAGGATGGGTTGAGACAAACAAAGGAAATCAAACACAAAAGTTTGTTAATGTAAAATGCTTTCATATCTAGAAGTAGATTGCTTGATAAGTGACCTGATTAATTCCTTTCATAAAATTGAGAGGGGGGAATCGAATGCAATAGAAAACTAAATGATAAAAAGATTACTACAAAGAACACAAATATTGAGCACACAAAAGCAATATTTCAGCAATACCTGATTTCATATGGATATAACCGGAGTAAACTCCATAGCTCCTCTGCCATGGCACAATTACAAGGCATTAGTGAAAGGGACGGAAGTAGGACTTCTTCTAGGACGTTCAGAAAGCCATAGTAAGCTATGTCATCCTCTGGTCCGATTCCACCATTGTGACGCTGGAAGAAAAGGCAAAGAGGAGATTAAATTATTATACAGGAGAGAAACGATGCTGTTGCTCAATTCAAGATGTTTAAAATGTTCTACAAAATTACTCGAAAGACTAGTAAACTTCTCCGTCCACAGGAAAGAGTGAAAGAATGCATCTTAGTCTTGTGCATAACGTTACTTGGAAAGTAAAAGGTAATGAAATAATCTTTAAAAAAGGATGGATGTAAAAAGAAAGAATGGAAATATTCTAGATTTTCAGCACTCACCTTTGTCATAAAGATTCTACCCAGACGTATAAGCTTGACCATAAGTATTGGGTCCCTGGAAGCATGAGGACCTAGAAAGTACACCATAGGGAGAGCCATGTGATACATTTGCTTATAAGTTGTTGCTCTTGCACAGCCATAGCTTTCTGGACATTTCGCTTGCTTTTTGGCAAGAAGTGACGAAAGACCCATATTTCTAAATGGAAGAAAATGATGACATTACAATCAGTTGAAAAGAATGTAAACAAAATTCAAAGAGGTTCATATATTAAATATTGTACCATACTTTCCATGAATTCAATGACTATCTATGCAAAAACAACAACAAAACATATTTAAGACATGGATTAAGATAGATTTAGAGGAACTTAAAAAAAAATCCAACCCCTAAAACAAAAATAACGCTATCTCTTGCCAACCAAATTACACACGTACTTAACACAGATTTAAGAAGTTGGTAGGATGATCAAAATTTTAAATTAACATTTTAAGACATTTTGTTCCTTACATATCTGTTAGTATGAATAATTAAATCAAAGTGAAAGACTGATCAAAACAAATTTAGAGTGAATCCTGTTGCACAAATGGCTTCTGAGCGATATATTTGGCAATGTAAACTCAATGTAAGAAATTAGCCTCCAAAGTAGAAGGTATGAGGTTTGGTTACTTTCTTTTCTGGCAATAAATTTATGCTTGCAATTTCAACCGACTATTGAAATATTCAATGAATAAAAAGCAAAACGACATTATGTTTCAACCCTTTGAATGCTGTAAGGGTTGGAAAAAATAGACTAAAATGATTGAGAAAAGGGAAAAAAGAAAAAGAGCTTGACTTCCAGAAGACATGAAAAAGCACGATAAAGAGAATCTTAGCTAAATAAGAAGCTCTCTTAATTTTGTTGTAAATATACCACTAACCGTTCATATACAGGATCAATGACTCTATGAATGAGAGCACATAAAGCCTTTGAAATAGCAGGGCATGTGATGGCAAAGTTATCTGGCAGCCTTTCTAAAATGGCTTGAGCACAACTCCAGGCACCTATCTCAAGCAATGCTTCACACAGTCCCAACTTTTGATTGTTGTCCCGCTGAAAACCCCCCCAAAAAATCAAGATAAAAGAAAGTTGATTGATCAAAAATGAAAATGGGTTACAGAGTAAAAACAAAACTATTAATAATTCAATGCAAAAAGCCTTATACAATAATTAAAACAAAATTCTTTATAAGAATTAAACCAATAAAAATAAATGAAAATATGGACAGCGATACAAAACAGTGTATCTGCTTAAAGTATTTTCCACAGCCTTTCTTTGTTCTTTTAAATTGGACACTTCAAAAAATCTTCAAAGTTTGTGCTGAGCAAATTCGTTAACTCAATAAAAGTTCGAGCAACCATAGGTCTTAAGTCGCAAAGATTTTATTTGATGAAAATCTTAAGGTCTAAGAAGAGATTGTGTTCAAATAAATGAGTGCTCAGTGCTTGATCCCTGTCCAATCGAGAAAATGGTGCTTTAGAAATTCATTATTATTATCATGAATATTAGTATTCGTGATTTTTTCTAAAAGAATAAAAAAAAATAATAAAAAAAAAAATAAAAAAACGTCAATGTTATTTAATTTTTTTCAATCAATTCTTCAGGGCTATCCTTCAAACAAATTCATTTTTGTTGATGTATTTTCTATAAAATTGCATTCATCACCAGTAAGCATATAAGACCAGAAGGCAACCTCACCAAATCGTTTATCTGGGACTCATCTTTGTCCTTGTCTTCCTCTTTCTTGTCAGAGAGAATGACTGTGCTTAGCTTTTTGGCATAGGCTTTGGCCTCTGAGACCTCTTTGTTGTGGAATGGAATGATATCAGAGTCTAAGGGATGGAGCTATGGACACAAAAATTCAAGACATTTTATGATATGATGTACAAGCAAATCAAGACTATTTGAGATGGTCATAGAAATAAACATTAAAATAAAATATGATGAAGATTAAAATCAAAACAAGGAGACAGCAAAAATGACATAAAATATTAGATGATAGAAGAAGAGATCTGCTGACCTTTCCAGATTACTTAAATTAATAAACTAAAAAAAAAAAACAAAACAAAAAAAAAAACAGTCCTCACATAAGGATATAAATCCTCCAAATCTATTAATGAGTGTTTCAACAACAGAGCAGCACATCGGAATAGAGATCTGGGAGTTGAACATTCTGTGGATTGCTGAAACAAAAATAAAAGCAAAACAACATATTCTCAAAATGTTCATAATTGAAAACAATAATAACATGCAGTTGCTTGCCAATACCTTGGTTATATCAGGCTTGACTCTTAAATTTGAAAAGAAATCTAAATAACACAAAAGTATTAAGCAAAAAAAAAAGGTGGTTTATTAATACGAGAGATACTTGTAATCGCTGACGAGATACTTGTAATCATTGACGAGATACTTTTAATCATTGACGATGGAACAATTAAGTATACAGACAATAATTCTTGCACTATACAACAACAAAACAATTTGCAAATAAATATCATGTTCAGTTACTGTCATGACAAGACAAGCTTATAAAGTTTGAAATACCTCTCTAAAATGAAACTTGAAGCCAAGAATGTGGCACAAGGTGACCTTGTCTATGATGTAAGCCTTTAAGAGCTGAATGTAAAAGGAATCCTCTTCTGGATGACATTCAAATGCTTCTAATATGATATCTAGTACCCGATTGGGATCAAGGTCGAAACAACCTGAAAGAGAAATTTCCCAAACAAAATTAAACATAACTGATAACATCTAAGAAGAATTGATGTGTTCCACGCATTTCACACCCAAACGTAAAAAAAACCCCACAAGATTTAAATAAATAACCACAAATCTCAAAATGCAGTCATCTGAAAGATCATATTTCACATTATATATGACACATTACACAAGGATGAATATTTTCAATAAACTTTAAGGCACACCCTTTCATAACCCATTCCCGCCCTCTCCCTTTCTATTTCAAAAACTCATAGTACTCCACACAAAGCAAAAAAACCCACAAAAAACCCATACAATCGTAACGCCTCCAATCCAAAATAGCTCACCTATAAGAGATTTCATATTTTGTAAAACTTGCTCCCATGTAATGCGGTCTGTGATCTCTTGGTTCAATTCTGTTATCAATTTGGAGTATCCTTCACTTTCTTCTCTCAGTAGATTGAATTTTTGTTGCTTATAACTGAAAAAGAAGAAAGAACTTTAACTGCCTCTGATCAATGTGTAAAGATACAACAAAAAACAAAACAAAAGGAAGTATGAAAAACTAATCAAATTGTGAAAACAATACTTTGTTCATGCTATAACATTTGCTAATTCTTTTAATTAAAAAAACATAATAAAAGCTTTTCCTCCGTCATCTCACGCTTCTGAATCGGGATAGCAATTTAAACCTCTAATTTATGCATAAAACAACAAATGTGAAAAACAACAACAATAAACCCCACCATCTTAGAATATAATTTCACATACAGTGTTCGCCCTCTTATCTGAACACATTCGTTCCCAGCCAATTGTTCGGATTACAGAATTTTCCGGATTAGGGAACATTAAGAAATAATAAGAAAAAACATTTGTTCCCATAAAATGGTTCGGATTACAGAGGGCAGACTGTATCATACTGACATTCAAATTTTGGTATCATATAAGATCATACTCTTTTAACTATCTCGAGACCATCTATGGGATATCGACCGATGACAATAAGAGCCTCTTGACATTCTTTTTAAAGCGCCTTAATTTTGGTGTTTTTGACTATCAAATAACATTTGTCGGTACATTATGTCTAAAACATACACAATTTTAAAAAAGAACAAAGATTATTCACCATAAAATGCTGGAAAAAAATACATTTGTAAACTATTGCAATGTTTTCAGTTATGACCACCATCTTTATTTTTTCTCTGCTTTTACAAAGCAGATTTAATTTTAATGCTTTAAATACATTATCAAAGCTAATTAACCACTACTACCCCGCCTTTCCCCTCCAACAACATTTTCAGAAATGAAAAACAACATTTCATACACGCGCTTACACTCATATTCTCTTATACTTATCACACTTTCTATCAAAAATGCACACAATCATAGTACATCGGTACAATGGTGTTGCTCTAATATTGTCATGATGACCCAAGAAGAAAAATAATAATTTTATAGGCTTTATTCTAGATAATGCAGAAAATAAGGATGAAAAACAAAACAAAAAACCCAACACAACATACTAGAGCCTTGTCTTGGTCTTAACATATTTTTGATTGAAGCTGATTTGAGAGTTCACCAATCCAGCATGTTCTAAGGATTCTCTGTCTAATCTTTCTTTCAAAAGGATGTCAGGTACCACAACTTGCTGAAATGGAAAAAAATCATTTACGAAAATAATGATTAATGACAATGATGTTCAAGAATCAGCTTCTGAAGCAATATTCAATGACACTATGCAGCATTTTTCTGATGCAGCTAGGCTGTGAATATGTGTGCAATGTAAGAAAGACTAACTTTTTTTCTTTTAAAAATCATTCAATCAAAAATCAGCAATTTGGCTAAAATCCCTTGACAAATTTTTGTATAGAGACTGAAAAAAAAAAAAAAATTTTTTTACTCAATAGGTTGGACTTTTTAAAACTGCTGCTCATATTTTGGCTTTAATTTAGAATATATCTGGTGTATCAATGCAATATTTATTCATAACCACTCACCCTCAATGCTCCTACAAAAGCGATAAATCTCTCCCTTGAAATATCTTCAGAGCAAGTACTTTCAACATCTGAATTTATGAAATAGAGAAATAAGATTCAATGTGGTCAGCAAATAGTTATTCAAAATATATAGATACCCTCTCCCTTTCCCCCTATACAACATTCTAAAATAAAAAAACAACAACAACATATATTCATTTCCTACATAGACGATCTAATGATAATAACCATTAAAAAAAAAAAGTCTAAAAGAGCTTCCTCTGTAAATGAAAGATAAGTAGATGAATAATTTTGAACCTTTGAAATTGTTATTGCCTCAAAATACTCTCTCTATTTCTTCACTACCTTTTAGTTGTATTTTTTTTTTTACCTACCTACAATGCCAATGACATCTGCAAGGGTTGATGGCAATGTTAGAACATGATCCTGAAGATGATAAATGAAGACGTTACATATTTTAATTCACGTAGAGTTACAAACACTAACACAAACATATACCAATTATTTCTGCCTTATAATATAAGGTCTATGTGAAAGTTAAAAGCGAATAACTAAAGAGCTGTAGCAAGTTTGTGTGAAGAACATCTTAAAAATAAAAATATTTGCTAATAGATGTCAAAATCACGAAATTGAAACAAGAAGACTTTGCTGAGTTCACTCACTTTCAAATCGACCAGGACAGAAACTGCTTGCTCCACTTTGAGTTGATTACTGCTGACAGCACGGCTCAATTCATATAGAGCTCTCTTTAAGTTCTTTTCATTATGTAACTTTATGGAGGAATCGCTATCCTGTAGACTCCTGCATAACTTTAAACTGCAAATAGTGATAAGAGTAAAAATAAAATAATGATACAAAATCAAATAGAGAAAAGGTGAGTCTTTCCAAGTGGGCCAGAGACAGGTTAGGCCATACAATACAAGCTGGTAATTGGAGGAATGATTCATCTGTCACAGAATTATTCCTTTTTAAATTGAACTGGTTAATTGAAATGGCAGCCGGTAAATTAGAACGGGAGAAATGATCGTTGTCTCAAATCGCGAAATATATATTGGAATGAAAAGAGCACTGGAACAAAAAATTCTTATCAATTATCAGATGTAAGATTTAGGTGGAGTCAGTAACCAATTAACCGGTTTGCACTATACTATATTAAGTCCACGAGCAACCATCCTTAGATTTCAAACAAATAGATTTAGATCTAAATCTAGGTGTAAACCAAAGAAAAGCTCATGATGTCATGGAAGTACAAATGATCAAGTGTCATCGACTCATAGAAAACAAGTGTAGGTCCCTAGGTCATGACGTGTGTTGGATCAAAACTCAGTGAATAGTCACTTTAACAACAATAACAAAAATACAAGGGAAAAGCTCAGAGGTAAATTCAAACTGTAATCTAAGAATTTCTTCCTATCAAATCAAATCCTTTAATAACGAGGAAAATATGTAAATTTCGATTGGAGAAGCAACATAAAATTCGAAGTGATTCTATGTAGCAATGGTCGCCATGTTGAAGATATCACTTCATGATCGCGACAGCTTATGCGCATGTGCAAATCCCCCTTTCGCAATGACCTTTTGCCCACACCCATTGCCTGCCATAAGCCTCTCGCGATAGGATGACTTGTCTTCGAGTCACAAGCCAATTTTCTACATTACACCTTTGAATTAAATTTATGTCATATTTCTCACTTCACCAGCAAGTTAAAATGACAGTTCTACGACGGAGGAATTTGATAGCCTAATGCTGTTATACAGCATGTGCGTGTTCGAGCAACCTTTTTCAGTTCAGCCCGTGATGAAACCCTCGCCAAAAAAGCTTTAAACTAAAATGAACCACAGATATCATCTCATATTCTTTGAATGACTAATTTTTGTTGCCTTTGAAAGTTTTAACTTTCTCTTCTTTAATTTCTAATTTGACTTCCAATTGATCAATGATTTTGTCTTCTTGTCATATAAAGTTGGTTTAGACAACCTATTGATAGATCTAGATCTAAATCTAGATCTAGTTATAGGAAGTGTCAATTGCGACCGATTCACTCGGTCACAATTGATACCGTATCAATTGCGACCGAGTAGGTAGGAGCTCTTTTGCTGAAGAAAGTAGCCTAAG
>JASKDV010186587.1:0-11971 GCA_032466395.1 Aegires albopunctatus
TATTGTTGTATTTTGTATTTAGGTAATGATAATCTATAGCTTAATGAAACCCTTATTCCATGTCAAAATATGCTGTTATGGGCTTTGAAATGCCCTAAAAATTGATATATTTTTTCAAGGGGGCGTTGGGACGCTGACCCTTGAACCCCCGGCGTTTCAAATTCCTCGAATTTCTTCAGATCTCAGTGGAAGGCCTGTTTCATCGAGTTTTTCGACAGATACGGAGTAGCAACAGTAACATGAGAACCACGCTTGGACAACCCCGGCACACTTTAGATGGCTCAATGTCATAGCGAATTCAAGTTTTTCGACAGTATAATAGACCTACTTCTGATATAAATCTTCACACAACTATGATAACACATCATAATTTAGATCTATCAAATATGTCTAATTATTAAATAATATACTGAACATGGGTGGGCTTTTTGCAATAATTTGAATGAAGCAATACAATAAGACTAATTGTGATACATCATATTATTAGACAAAGGGAGGGCATGTTACTACTCCGTACCTGTCGACAAACTCGATGAAATCAGAAACAATCATCACCTTACAGATAAGCCTCGATTGTTTTTTAGATTTCATCTCGTTTCCCGCCAGATACGGACCACGTAACATGAGACTATGACTTGAGCACCAAGCCCTAAAATTGTTGGTATTGGCACTCCCGGTTTTATTGCAGATGATGTACTCGTTGAACGAGTGGAATGAGGCGTTTATATGTATTTACTTGAATGCCTGCAAGTCTTAATATTTCTTTTATCCAACGTCCAACTGAGTCCTTGCTGATTGCTTTATAAGGCTTTTGCTAGCTGATAAGTAGCTTTATTTCTCCATTTATCTCCCTATATGGTTTCGTTCTTTCGATATAATTTGTTGTTACAGGAATCACACATTAAGATGGATTATTTGGGAAGGCAAGAAATTTAAGGGGTTGTTGATGTACACCTTTTCTTGAATGTTTTAGGAGAATGGAAACATCAAATATCTAATTCATGAATCGTTTGGGATATTTGTTCTAATAACAATGCTAATAATATTACTAATTTAAGAGACAACTCTTTTAAATTAAGATGTTCATGAGGATACCAAGATTCTAAAAATTGTAAAACTATATCTGTATCCCATGTTGAAATTTTATCTTTAGTTGGCATTGAAGGCCTTTTTTCAAAAACACCTTTGACAAATCGCTTAACACATGTTACATTGCCAAAACATGTATTATTTGTGTCCGAAAGTTTCAATTAACATGACAGTGCAGACCTGGCTATACAAATAGAAGGAAGCATTCTCCTTATATAACTCTGCCAAAAAGTTATATTTTTGTGAAAAAATACAGGCGGTGAAATTGTATCAATTTTGTTCTTGTTTGCAAATAATTTCCATTCCTAATGTAACTACATGCACAGTAAGTTCTTTTTGTTTCTGGGCTCCATTTGAAGCCATGACCAATTTGGCTGCTTCTGTTGAAAATCCCTCGTCTTCATATCGTCGCCGGAGATTTTGCATAACATCAATCTCAATTTCTTGTGAGAGGATGAAGAGCTTCTGGTATGTTTGGCGGCAATGTCAGAGGCTTTTTCCCTTTGGCAGCAGAACTGGCTTGTCTATTAACATTCGTGCTGCTGAGAGTCATATTTTCCTAAGCGTACACCATTTCCAAATTAATAGTTTTGGTTAATTTATTCAATTTGTCGGATTTCATTGACCCCATCTTATTAATACAAGCCATGGCAACATTGTTATCTATAAAAAATCGAACATGGACGTTCTCTTTGTGTTTTGCAAAGGATTTTACAGCAAGAAAATCTGCTAACAATTCTAGTTCATTAATATGATACATTCATTGAGGTCTCTTTAGTAGACCGCAATCCCCCTGTTTTTATCTCCTCTCTCACTGCTCCCCATGCCTGCAAACTAGCATCTGATTTTATGATCAAATCAGGTTCTGAAATACAAATTGGAGATTTGCATACTTTTACATTCTCTATCCACCAAAGCATTTCCTCTACTGCCTCAACCGAGAGCAGCATTTTTCTTTCATATTTGAAATTGTTATACCTCAGTGCCTTACATTTTACTTTTTCTAGTCCACGATAAAAAACAAAAAAGAGGACCATATGGTATTGCGGGAAAGCAAGACACCATTAATCCAATTAGCTTTGCTACTTCAAGAATTGTGATGTTTGTGTGATTATCGACCATTTTCTCACTTAGTTGTAAAACTTTCTCTTTCCTTTCTTCAGTAAGCTCAATAGACATTTGGACAGAATTGATTTTAAATCCAAGATATTTTATTTCTTGTGATGGTTTTAAGACAGATTTGGTGGGGTGAACAACAAAACCAAGTCTTTGAAATGTGTTAACAGAGTCAATAACATTTTCCCAACATTATTCTTTAGTTAAGCCAATTAATAAAGAATCATTAAGGTGACCCGTGCTAATGTGACCCATGCTATGGAGGTATGCATAAATCGGTTTCATTAATTTTGTAAAACACCTTGGTCCTAGTCCTTGCGAAAGACCATTTGGCATTTATTTCCTCCCTGCTTCCATGGTATCTTCTATTTTTAGCTGAAAAGGGAATTTGATTTTGCATATGTTCAATTTTTATCCCTTGAACCATTTCTATTATGTATTTATCTGGTTAATGTTGAACACTCATGTTTGTAAATCTTTATTCGTCTCGCTTTAAAAGACTCGGCTTTGTTGATCACAAGTTGACGACATATTGCATCGTCATTATCCTGTATTCCTGTGCTTACCTGGACATTTGATGACTTTGCATTCTCCTCTAATTGATCTAGTTTGAGAATCTTGCCCTCTTCACTCTGATTTGTTGGCCTGTGACGTGATGGTATACATTGTATCCTCTCGCTTGCTGTTGTTTCTAGCCGTGTGATGCTCCTCTGTCTAAAAAAGGCCATTTATCTCCCCTCTGACTGCGTGAAAAGTTGTTAAATGCAGGTTTGCTAAATTTTGAATAGGAGTATGATGCCAAAATACACCTATGTTTTTTGACATCCTTGATACTTTGTTTTAAGTTTTCGCCATAAACCCACTGGGTTCCATCATTTGGCAGCTCACATTCCCTTTATTTATGTTTGTAATGTGGGTTTTTGAGTTTGAGCCATTTTCCTTTGAGTTATTTTTTGTTGAGCTGTACCCAATAAAGCAATTGCGTCTAACATGCTTGAAAGAGCTGTGTTGGTGGATATAGAACTTTTGCTTTTCCCTTTCTGCGTTTCTTTCATATTCTTGATGCTCGATACTATTTAAATGTGCAATACTTACTTTTGCAATTAATCGTTGCACCATTGTGTGCTTAACACCAATCTTCTTGTTTCCGTACCTTAGAATGACCCATATGTCCTTGTTTGTCATCTTAATTATCAAATCTGGACAGTTTGATGATCTTATATACTTTTCTATCTTTTCCTTTAATTTTTCTTCATCTCAGTCATGAGCAAAACATTGGCTGACAAATTTTGCAAGGGAAATCAGACACTGCTTCTGCGACATCTTCGTTCACTGCATATTCTTCGCTCAGGACCCTAAAAATAGCATCTCTTTCGTCATCTGGTTCACATGACTTGACCTGGCCTGGCCCTCGGTCTTATCATCATTGTTTTAATCAGAATCTATGTTCGACCAAGTGATACAATCAATTACATTCTTTGTTCCTATTTCATCAACAAGATCTACGACCGGTGTTGTATTTTGGGGAATTGTGACCCTCTTTGAAATTTATTTTTCTGAGTTTAAGTTTGAATTCCTTTTTTACAACGTTTTGCCGAGGGCGATGAATCACGAGAAGAAGATGACGTGGTGGAAACTGGAGAATTTTTTAATGACATTTTTGAAATAAGACAAAGAATTCATGATTGCCGTCGATTCGCTCAGAATTCAAGTTTGCTTATTGTTTTTTGTTGTGGTCCTGTGTATAATATATAATAATGTATATAGTCTATATAGAAATCAATTATTTTCACCTTGGGTCTATATGATCTTCCCGATTATGTCCTGTTATGAGAGAAAACGATTATTCTAAATTAATGTAAATCTGTACAGTAATGTTTTGATGATAATCAAATGAAATAATCCAATTGAATATTATGAACAATATAAAGCAAAAAAACTATTTTAAATATGTTATTGAAACACAACAATCCTGTGAAATTGGAAAGTCAAAATCAACGAGTATAACAAAAACCTGTGCTTCGATTGGAAATCCATCATGAAGTGCCGGGGTTGTCCAAGTGTGCTTCTCATGTTACATGGTCCATAATTGGCGGGAAACGAGATGAAATTTGATCAGTAATGTAGCTCTTTCATTATTTTTACTTCCATTGCACTATTCATGAAAATGAAACTGCTTTTATATAACTTTCATGTAAAAAACCAAACAACTTGTATGTTTTGCATACCCATCCAAAAAAATAGTCTTGTTCTATGCATATATATGGGAGTTCATGTTTTTAAAATTTGAGATGTTGAGAGGTGTACAAATGTATTTATTAAATGAGCCAAGTCTAAAAATGGCATTTTTTAACACTTGGAAATATGACGAAAAATTCAAAACTTAAAATATCATAACTTGGTTAATAATCAACTTAGAGAACTTAATTTGGTATCAAAATATTCAGGATAACGAGATCTATGTGATAAGGCATTCCTCTTTTCTTTTTGGAAGAGGCTAGGGAGACCAGGATGTTGGTGTCCCTAGCCACGTTGGCTCCGTAGACCAGGATTTTTGGTGGTGCCGGTTGAAGTAGGCCTATGTCAGATAAAAACTTAATCAAATTGAACTGAGCTTAGCCATGCTATGTGAACACCATTGGTTAAGTAGGCTACTAAAATCATAAACACATTCTCTATAGAGATACATAATGAGATTTTTAAAAAACTTAAAAACCAGGTTTTCCTTGTCTCAGTAAATAAAATCAATGTCTGTTATTTTTGTTTTAATGCAATTTATCATTTTTAGCACTTCATTTTCATTTATCTTAAAAAAAATGGTAATCAAAGTCGGAGAACCGTTTTCATCGGTTTTGAGGATGGATGGATACTAAACATTTAAGAAACTGTTGCTTCTACTTTTTTTTACACAAATTTTCATCAAATTTTGCATACACCTACTATACTATAAGTAATAAGAAAAGGCCTTATTGAATAGCAACGTGAAACGGGAAGAGAAAGAAAAGGCCATCATCGTTGTCTCGCTAATCCTAGCCAATCCAAATTTGTGGTCTCGCTAGCCAATGTCCTACCTAGTAAAAGAAGTAATTAATAGAATTTCATTGTTCGACTTAATCATGTGTGTTGCAATAAAACATAATCTGAATCCTGTAAGAATTTGATTGCAAATGACATCATTATCAATAATGTATTTGGATGACAGTTTTGATATAATATTTAATATTTCATTGATTTTATTTTTTAGTGTTTTGTTTTTTGTTTCATTCTTTAGCATTTGTGAGAAGTCAAAAGTCAGTTGGTGATCTTTTCCTTTTTAAGAAATTTAGATATGTTTTTAGATTTTTGTTCAATGCTTTATTGTTGTATAATATGTAGTATTTCTAGAGTACAAATTTAATTTATAGTTTATCTCATTCATATGTGATGAAGAACTAATTTCTTTTAAGATATATACTTAATCATTATAAATTTCTTGAATAAACTTTTCACTGGCTGCCATATTTTCTATTTCATCCAGACACCCACAGATTTACTAGCTCTCTGTGTGGAATATCTGCGATCTTTTAACTACATATCTCCTACGATCATGGATTTAGCTGCCAATCACTTCACCAAATACTGGGAAAGCTATGTACCATTGGAGATATATGCTATACTCCGAGCATTTGGTCATTTAAGTTATCTCCCAAGAAATAATCAAGAATTTCTCAAAAGTGTAAGCATCTAGGCATCAATTTGATTTTTCTGATAGTTGATGTCATTCAATTGTTGCTAAAATCCAAATAATTCCATCAATGGTAGTGAAGTACACATTTTCTTCTCATCTTATCATTAAGGTAGGGCGTCCACTGCTTGTTTTAGTCAGCTGCACATGTGACTAGCATGCTAATAACGTGACATCATAGGCTGGCTCAGAAGAAGAATCAAGTCACATGTGCAGCTGACTAAAACCGCCAGTGGACGCCCTAGCACCGTAAGAGTCTTTGCATTAGTATCTTCAAGTTTTTAATGCTCAAGTTTTGGCGATTTTATATAACAATATATATGACAGGGGGTCCCTAAGCAGGCTATCACTATCAATGCCGCTAGTGTTTTGTTTCATCCCTGATTGAATTTACTTTTCCTATGCAGGCTGAGGACTGCCTGCATAAACGATTTGATGCCATGGATGAAGTTCAATTGCTGGAAGTGTTGGCATCATTCACTTTTGTTGGAGTTCTCCCTAAAAACTTCTATCGTCGAGTTTTAAAGCATGAGTTTTCCCAAAAAATTGAAAGTGAGTCATAAATGATCTCTATGTTATAAGATCAGTAAGCCCTATCTTTTATCATTAGTTTCACATGTTTTTACATAAAAAAAGGTTCAATCAAATGATTTAATAACTTGAAATCTCTGTATTTGGGTTCTTAGATATTCTGAAAACCCAGACAATCAGCTTTACAGCTGAGGAAATGTCATATATAGTTTATGTCTCTGATTAGAACAATATCCCAGAAGAATGAGGATGATTTCAGTGAGTTTCAACTTTATTTATTCAATTTCTAGGAAATGCTATGATCTATGAATTTGTGCACATTCTGTTACTAGTAGATAGAGAAACAGATGGATAAAGGGTCAATTCAAGCACGACAATGCCATAGGTCAAACAACTTTCAATAGTCTAAGGGAAACGAAAAAAATCCCCTTGTTAACTTGTTAGCAACTAAATATCTTAGAAAATTGAATTTTCTTGTATAGATAGGTTCCACTGTTGTTAGAGCAAAACCAAAACAATTCAATTAGTCAAAATAATTTAAATCAACTATTTGCTTCCTTACAATATCTTTTTCTGCATTTCGTTAAACATGAGAAATTTACTCTTCTAAGTAACAGACTTGTTAGCAAAAATCAAGTTCAATTCTTGCTTTCTATGTGGACACCAGAAGCAGAATATCAGAGTTAAGTTAGCCAGATGTTTAAGTAAGAATTATTTTTGTTTTCTCTCAGATTTGCCAGGAATATCTAAAATGCAGGCTCGTATGTGGTTAAAGGCTATGCAGCATGCAGTTGTACTTGCATCTTCCTCAAACAAAGATAGCAATAGGAAATGGGTGTTATCTCAGAAGCATAAGAGCATGTTCTTATTCTTAGGTAAGTAGAATCACAGGATTCTTTTTATGAACTCTGCATTTACAATTTTCTAAATTCATATCCGAGTGAGCATTTCATAATCAGGATTGCTTTTGAAGCTTAAATTATCAATTAGAAATTTTGTCCTAACAATAACTCTTTCAGTTTCTTTAAACAAGAACAGGCATTAAATTTGATTTATTATAGTCATTTTCATTTTGTCACCATCTTCTTCTTGTGATTCTTTTTCTCTGCATTCAATCTCATACTTCTTTACTCCTTCCTTTCTTCCACATAATATCAACATTTTTCTCATCAAAACCCTAAATCGTCTCCTATATTTTATGTATTTGTTTTAACAGAGACAGAAAGGGTCGGTATTCAGGTTGTGAAAAATGGTTTAGATATACTGTTTGGGCCAAAATATTACCATTTCATCCGATTTTACAGTGGTAAGTCTCCAAAAACAAAGTTGAAATACATCCTTTTTGGGTTTTTTATTAATCTATCAATGCCAAAAGCATTCAATTCATGAAAAGTCAAAAAAAGCTTCCTCTATCAACGAAGAGTGCTATATAAGTAGAACTTTGATATTTTGAACTTTAAATTATATGCTGAAGATTCAAAAATATATGAAGAACGATATTATTGATGAAGATATTAATGATAGAGAAGGTAAAATAAAGTACAGTATCGTGAAACAAAGATAATGATTTGGTTGTTACCATCCACTCATTATGTTCCCTTCCAATCCCGAGGAATCATTATCTTTGTTTCACGATACTGTACTTTATTTTACCTTGCTATTATAACCCAACAGTGGCTTATCTTTATAATGATAGAGAAGTACAATTTACTTAGATAGCTCTCATTCATCTTTCATAAGCTCTTAGTGCTCACACTGCTTAAAGATAATATTAAACCTGAGAAGGATTTAAATAAAGATTCTTTTTAGGATATATCATTAACCCAGAAAGATATACGCTCCTCTGTCTCTCTGAAAAAAGTTGCCAAGTTTAAAAACCTCATTTAAGCAGGTTTTAAATGTGTAATTTGATTGAGTTGAGAAATTTTCAGATGAAAAAAATAAATAAAAAACCCAGATAAAAATAAACAGATTTCAAAAATGTAAAAGGCTAAACCTTAAAAACTACATCACAACAATTTTGCTTGGTAATTGAAATGCAAGTAATTGAACAATCAAGTTGTTTGTTTGGCAAATTGAGAAATATCACAAGTGATGGAAATAGCAATATGATTGTACTCTTATTTAGATGTGATTTTAAAAGCAGAGTATTTACAGTCAATTAAACATTGGAGTCAATATTTCATGATGCTCTTACAGTGGAAGGAAGTGGTGCCTTTAGCTGATCCATTATTTGGACCACACAGTATTCATTGCACCCTTCAACCTTGTATTACTTTTGCAAAAGTCATCATGCTAAACTGTTATTGCAATATCTGGTGCTCTGAGAGTTGAACTTTGTTAAGATTGTCAGTTAATTTCAAGAAGAAGGAGAAGAAGAAACAATCCATCAATTGAACAAATTGACAAACTGCCTTTCTTGCCGTAGAGCGTTCATATAAGCTTCTCATGTAATCTAGTATGACTCATGACCGCATTTTAATTGGCACTTAACTTTTTCATGAATTGCTTTCTTATTTTCAGTGCTAATGAGAAACTTATTGCTTTTGGTAGAGACAAGATTTAATTTGAAGTGCTGGTGGTTTCCAGCTGTCCAAAATACTTAACTGTACTGCCAATATAAATAGTAGATTGAATTAATTTGAAAACTTATATTTTCACATGCCCTTCTAATTTGGATTTCATTTAAATTTTAGCCATGTATTCTTTAAACAGCAGCAGCAACAAAAAATAAATCAACACTTCTCCTCCTCCCCCTCTCCTTTTCCCATTATATTATACTTTTAGGCTGTGCAATCTATGTGGATGACAAAGGCATGCCTCTAGAAATTACTATTAATGACAAAGGATTGCCTGAAACAAATGGCAATATTTCTGAAAGGTTGGTTTATTTGAACTGCAATGTAATTAGGTCTCTCTCTACTTGACCGTTTAAAGTAAAGGAGAAAGAGGTCATTACTGTCAGAAACATTGGAAACCTCTGTGAGGATTGGTACGATTGAGTGTTAATATAGACCTGCATGTTTTCTGACAATGGTTGGAATGTTGACAACTGTGGCCCGACCAATCATTTTGTGCTCACATACGCCTAGAATATGATTGAGTGAATGTAGGCCTATATATTAATTTGTTTGAATCCCAGTAAAGTGCTCTCATTAAGTAATTGGTGTAGGCCTACATGGGATGTAATCTATATTATTTAGGCTATCGTGTCCATACCAGTATTGTTTTAAACTTAATGAAACTATATATATATATAGCTGTATAATCTGCAAATACTTGTAAAATTGGTGAAGGAAAGTGAGGAGAGAAAAGTTTAGACAATCAGATGAAGGTTCACATGCAGGTCTATTGATAATATAATTTGACTTTACAAATGCAATCAAGCTCATCAAGATACCTTTCAAATTCCCATGTTGTATGGCAATCAGCCAAGGACAGAAAAACATAGGACATAGAATTCAAAAGAATTCTACTCAACTCGCTTTACCAATCATAAGTTAAATCCTTATTCTGGATACTATTTGGATAAAACGTCATTTGAAACGTGTTATACTCTCTTAGTAGCCACACTTTTAGTTTGTGGGTGACAGTAACAGATCATTTATGACAGGTCACCTAAAATTGTGACATTACTGGCAGTGACTAGGAGAGCTGTTCTCTGATTAAAGAGCCAAAGCCAACTAAAAACTTTGTCTTCCGGCCTGGGGTTTGATCTCATGTTAGCAACTGGCAACAATAATCAAAGGCATTATTGTTGCCGTACGGCAAGAATAAGCACTTTGATTTAGATTAAGTCAGGAGTGGTGTGTCAACAGCGTTTATCCTTTTTGGGATAAATGAAATGGTAGTGTTGAGAATGTTCATAAATTGCATTAGAACAAAAATAAAAGACCTTGATTTTACGGATTGAGACACCAAGGAAAGTAGATGTACATGTATATAGATATAATTATAATAGATGTAGATTAGTATTATTAGGATAGTACACCGGTGTATGTAATAGTCGGCCTTAATTGTAAATTCAATATCTTATCATTTCCTTTCAATTTGCTCAAATAGCCTGTAGTTAATAGCTTGTAATTGCATGCCTTGCTAGATAAAGATTAAGTGATATACCAGGCTAGACCTAAACTCTCCATCCGTAGGCTACGTACGAGCAGAGGCTAGGCCATGTTCGTCTGTGCGGATAAGTAGGCCTAGCCTAAAACTTGTAGGCCATATGTGGCCTATTTAAGCACTCCCATATATTATACAATTGCAAGTTGATACAAATTTTTATCTCAGTTTCAAAACTTTTTATTCATCTTTCATTCCCAGTATTGTCTTAGTAATGCGCACTGCTGCCCATTTCACCAGTAACACCAAAGAACTTCTTGGAGCCCAAGCTCAGAAAATGAGTCATCTAAAGCAGCTTGGCTACACAACTGTAGAGGTTAGTAGCTTGATTGATATTAATTAAAGAACAACTAAGTACTAAGTGTCATTTGATATCAATAACTTAAAATGAAAGCACTCTCAATTTTTCCGCACCTTTTCTCCATCTCCCCTAAATGTCTAGACAACAGACACCACAGTCAAAGGAGTGAACATCTTTTCTTATCATTATCAGTAAACATTCTTTGGTATTTTCTGGTAACCAAGTGCAAACATTATCCATTTTAAATCAAAAATAGTATGTATTACGAAGTGAAGATATTCAGGACCAGAAGATGACTGAGGGAAAGGTTTGTGCAAACTCTTTACGGAGCGAGACAGTATTGGGTCTTCAGAGAAGAGAACCTCCTTCAAGCAGGTGTTTCGGCTTTAAACTTCTTACACCTTTGGGAGGCCAGGCCACACCTAGATCATGACTCCCAGTGCCCCAATACTGCTGTTTATCGAATTTCTCAAAGTTTTTGTCGTTACTGGGATTCGAATCCAGGCCATGGGATTCAGCCACTTTTTGAATTTTTTTCTGTCCGCTGCTCTTATACACTTCGCCACCGGATTCACATATGTGGGTGCATCTTCTAATCCATTTATTGTTGCGGTAGCAGTAGCTTTTCTATTCTCACTTGGGGAATTCCCTCCGTCTATTTTTAGACTGATATCCATTCCAGATCGTTTCGTCTTTGCCCTATCCAGCAAGAGGAGTTTTCTGTGATCGTTCTGATGTTCCTCACGGCTTTTTTCAGTGCCTTTGGTTTAAGGTTGAGCTGTCTGAGTTAGGTATACATCGAACTTGCCAGAAATCCTCTAGAACCCATGAAGAACCTTACAGTATAGCCATTATGTTACAGTTCTGTTCCCAGTCTCTCATTTTTTGCTATTTTGTATTCGTGCTGTTCTTCGATGTTATCTTCGAGTGGAACAGTGAGATCAATGAGGATGAAAGTTTTTGCTGATCTTGAGTAAACCACCAAATCTGGCCAAGTGGAGACCGGATAATCCCTCCGATTGGTACTTGATTCTCCCTCCCTGATCGGGTACCTAAGGGCATTACATCTTTATTTGTACTTGTAGCGATTT
>JASKDV010186598.1:0-11970 GCA_032466395.1 Aegires albopunctatus
TTTATTGTGATCAGCTTTTTCTCCTTTTTTAAATTTTCTTTTCTTTCAGTTTATTAATTTATTTTTTATTTAGTGTGGGTGCGTGCGTGTGTGTGTGTGTGTGGCTTCCCTGTCTACCCAGCAGTGAAAGGGTAGCTAGATCTATTTAGATCCGGCGAAAGTAGTGTCGGCATTGAAAGCAGTAATATAGCAAAACTACAATGCGAATCTGTATGGTGTATGCCTTTAAAAAAAAAAAAGACCTGCTCTCCACTCAATAATTTCTCTTATTCTAGATCTAGCTTTAAATCAACCATTAAGCTTTAGCGGAGCGGACAGCAATATCTTATTCTTAACTAATGCATCCAAGTACTCTTTGTCCATGAGCGAAGCTGGCCATATATGGGCAATTCCACCTGGTTTTGACAAAAACGTACATTGAGGCCCAATTATTACGTTTTACTTCAAACATCCAAGTTTCATATACCCTTGAAAGCCAGATCTCCAAGTACCACCATTTGGTTGATATTGACCATAACTTTATAAACATTGCCCCAGTCTTAATCATAACAGGTCAAAAAAGACCAGCACAAAACTGGCTAAATGCAAACAAAATAATTATGTTAAGATGATTTTCTTAGATTTATCCACCAAAATGTCTCACCCAAAGTAATGAAAAATAATTCATAAACTCATACACTTGAACACAACTTCAAAGGAAGATATTAAATGTTACAGGACTAAAAAGTACTTCATAAAGACCACAATTAAATTAAACTGCATATACTTATAAGCAAATATTTTCTTCTTAAGGGTCATCAAATAAAAAAAATAATTATAGAGAAAATCTCAAATCACATCTTAATGGTAACAGGACATAAATTTACCTATTTTTTGTCAAATAAAATTAATTTAATGGTTTTTTGTGTGTAATAACAGTATACACCACATTTTCCCCCTGTTTTTGAAATAGTTTACTAGAATTGAGCTTTAGTATTCACTGAAACCTGAAATAAAAACGCTGCGTGGGTCTTAATTGTAACAGGACATATTTTGTCCTGTCATCTGTGTTACGTTTAAGAGGGGCAATATTGATCTCTCTCTATCAAGCAGTTTTATGTAATTTTAAAGACCTAATTTAATATTTCATAACTTATTTGACTCTTCATTATTATATATAACACTGTTAATTAGCTAGGGTGAAGTAAAAGTAGATCTAATGTCTAAATCGTAACCAGGACATGATGCATATCAATGTCCGTTTCTTTCTAGCATTATAAATCTAAGTAGTGAACGACCAGTGCATAGACTATTGCATTTTTTATTTCATTTCTTTCTAACAAATTCATAACCACCTAAGTTATCAATATAAGAAATTGCAATTAATCAAGAAAATCGAGCAAATTGTGTCTTAATCGTTTACACAAATTTTGGACAAGTCTTAATCGTAACAATTAGATTTCCTGCTGACAAAAACAAGATGTAATACTTTATGTGTGAAAACAATCTCCATTGCTGGCAACAAGCTTTTAATTTAGTTAAGTAAATGTTGATTCATTTTAAAATAATCTTATCCCCTTATTGTAAATATGTTCATATATTTTGATTCGTTAAGTATAAGTGAAAAACTGCACTTTACTTTGAAAGTCTAAAACTAATTTGGAAGTCATTTATTTAATGATAAGATCTTAATATTGAAAAAGATAATATGGTGATTATTTGGTCCAAAAGATGCATAAAAAATAATATATAATAACTCCACTCTGTGTAAAAAAATTATTGTTCCTTCTAATGACATATTATATATATATGTGTATTTGTATTTTAATTTCAGGATGACAGATATGAAGAAATAACTACAGTAAGTAATGATTCTTAGAATACATGACTCTCTCTCATTGGGGTTCCACTTCTCTCTCTCTCTCAGTGGTGTTCCAAATTGATTATATTGTTACGCCATGCGCATGCCTTGTAGCAAAGTAATTGTGTTAAAGTCCATAATCTATCCTTTTTACAACTTTTGCTAATGGGTAATTTGAAATGCTACACCATTGGAAAACAGATTAAATGGTATGCATGATATAACTGTGTTGTATCCTCACAATTTGCATAGGCAACAGATGGGGCCATTATAATGCTCTAATGGTTTAAAGCAAATACATTTCCCAGGAGAATATGCTGAATTCAGTGAACATTGTCTTACATATTGGTTTTTATTAGTTATTTATTGGGGCATATTGCATTGATAGAATAATTATTAGAATAAAGAGGGGATAGTGGATTTTGTTAGATGAGACAAATCAATTGAAGACAAAGCTCTTTGACCTTCCTCTCTGTTTGTGGTCAGATTTATCAGAATTTCTTATTCTTTATTTGATTAGCAGTCTCTTGACTAACAATGCAGATTGAGTATTAAGGATTTTAAACGATATCTGTGCTTTTTTCGTATTGCAATATGAGATAGAGTAATTACATTTTTAAAATGTTTTTTCAATTAAGACTGTCACTGTTTTTATTACACAATTAATTCATTTTGTACAATGTGGAAATTTATTGTCTTTTTTAAGTCATCTACCTTCTTGTTCTTCACTTTAAAAATTTAATTTAATTTTTAGTCTAATGTCGTTTTTAATTTTTTTCTTCTCCTCCAGACAAATACAGGTCCCACAGCAGTGGAGCGCCCTAAAAGGTATATTGATAGAAAACATTAAGCTGAGTTTTTTAGAATTCTTAATTTTATGTTGAATTCGTAATTTAAAAAAATCCCAAAAGTTTTGTTGAAGCTATTTTATTCTACTTTGCACCATAGTATTCATCACAGGGGTGATTAGCTTCGATGTGATTTTACTATTCCTTTTTAAAATCGTTTGCAATTAATATATCTTTTATGTTTTAACTTTTTGAATGGATGTGGAGACATTTTTTTTGTCGTTATTACATTCCTTAATTTTGGAGTTTGCTAGTGCTAGGTTAGACATTTCTTTGATGAATTTCCTTATTTCAGTATTTTAGATTTTTAATGTATAATTGTATACGATGTGTGTGGGTTAGGTTGGGGGCTTTTTTTTCTTCTTTTTTTTTTTTATTTTGGTCACTAGAACAAATCTATTCTTGTATGTTATGAAGATTTTTTTTCTTCTTCTAATTTTCAGCTCATGGACAGGTTGGCTTCTACCCCTTGCAGTAGCATTAGGAGCCGTCTTTCTCTACCGCTACCTTGCCTCTCCAGCGGCTTAACATTAATTAACACACATCCCCCTTTGTCATCTGAGTTATACAAATCAATTGTCTTTGCCATGTTGGATGTAAATGCTTCTATGATGGTGATTACGTCCAGAGTTGTGCATGGATGGAATTTTTGACACATTTACACATTTCCTTGTTGGTGTAAGGAGGAAAGCTTCTAGCTAAATATTCTTTTAAGAAGATGTGAATAACTGATGTTGGGTGACAACATCCTCTATGCATTAGGTATTCTATGTGAGCCATTCTTCTAATTTGCTCTGTTACTAAAATATCTTTCTTGTATCGTTCAGGTAGTAAAGTAATCGCAGGAGGGTGTTACAGTTGATGGATTATGCTTTTCTTTTTATGATTTCACAACCCAAATTATATTCATAAGTTAAGAATTTAGAATTTTGAATCATGGAAAGATACATAGCAAAGCAACTTAACTAGCAATACTATTAATGTTGTTCCATTATCGTTTAACAAAAAAGAACTTGAAAGTTTATCTTTTATTTCGTTTTATTCATTGGCAATACAGTGGAGTCCACATGATCATAATTAGCCCAGTATTTCTGGACTGATGTGGTTAGTTTCAAAGTCATAATTTGAATGTCCCCATGATATTAATGATTGTTAAAGAGTCTTCATCATCCATCAATTTTACTTAATCCCAAATTGGGGTCCTAAGTCATAGTAATAAAAGACTGACTTGTTATTTATAATATTGATATAATAATACAGTAAATTAGTACAATGTTTTGTTGCTTTTAAAAGAATCATTGCATGTTGTCACCTAACATTGCATACTGATAGTTAACGTGATAATTATACTTTTCTATTACAATTTCCTGTTTTCTTTTAATTGAAAATCTTACTCTTGGTTATAGTTTGAAATTGATCAAAACATTTTCTTTTGTAATGAGAGTTGTCTTGTTTTTTATTATAGAATGGCTCATATTTGTACATATATTTGTTACATTATACATTTTGATGTAATACACCCACACAACAATCATATGTACCATAAGCATTTAAAATAAATCTCGAATAGTTTTTATATAAAATTGTGCTTCGGGACAGAGCACGAGTTTTCAATTAAAAAGGGTAAGCGGTAAGCACGTTAGAAGAACCTCACAAATTTTCTTGAGATACTTTTTGTCCTATTAGATCTGAACGACAGCCTTTCATAGTCACAGTAATTCGTTGAGAGTATTCTTATTTATAAACACTCTGATATTGTTTCATTTTTAACAGCGTAACTTAAAAGGATAAAACTGAGGCCGCATGTTGTCCATGGAAGAGGAAATTTAGTTTAATAATGAATAAGGGATGGTCGTTTATTTTGTCATCATAAGCCTATTGCTTTGAGGAATGGGTTTCCGAAGTATTTTTCACCATCAGGAACATGCTCAGTTCCCTTCACCTCAACTCAGCCAGGTTTTGTTTCAGGCATAAAGGTCACTTTAAGGATTTCGTGCAGTATTATAGTTCAAAATAGAATAGTTAACACAAGGACATTGGTACGGATTTTGTTGGAAATTGTTTGTTGAATATTCAGAAGTAAATGAAGTGAATTGCGTGTTATATGATATATTATCATTTAATCAGGGCATCTTACATCTACGTATAAGTGAATAAGATGATAGACGGAATAGCAAATGTTTTATCACTGACTTAGTACGCCATGTTTGATATAAATAATCTGTGTATTGAGCTTTCCTCTGTTTTGAAGCTCTGGTTAAGAGTTTTCGAATATGGGGAATTTATTCCTTCATTGTTGATATATGTAGCCTTTATGGTAACATTATGCTTTGTTTAGTTATCTTTGTATCATTGATTGTCATTCTCGTCCTTAAGTTGCTAGGATAAAGAGTACCGAGTCCTATCGGAGACGGACTATAATATCGGAGGTCCCATGTGTATAATATACGCATGTAAAAGAATCCTTGGCTGTTTACAAGGCAGTCTAGGAAAACCCTGATATCCCCAAAGTGGTGAACATGGGTACAATTCAATACAACCAACAACTAAGTAACTCTTTCAACTTTGGAAGTCATTAAAAAGTTGTGAAAAACTAATCTTGGTTATTATTGACTGCCATCTGCATTTCATTTTGTCTCTTCACCTTCTCAAAGACCAAGCTGACAAACTTTGAATTATCCATTGAATTAATACGTTTTAGCTGTCGAGGTTTCGTCGTGTTTAGAACTTTTTGTATCATAGGGATTTTGTGAATGAGTATTGATTTTGTAACGATGATTGGTATGTAGATTTCAATTTATTTTTACATGATCATAGGGGTTTGGGATACAATTTATAAAAGAATTTTAATTCCAAGAGCAATTGCATGTAGTTGATTTTTCCAGTCATTGGAAAGTCTTCCTTAGGGCCAATTGTGACAGTAATTGCTTTAGTGTATATCGCATTTTTATTTTTTTATTTTATTAGTTTAATTTCTATAAGCTAACTTTTCAAAAAATATTCCATTACCACCTCTTTAATTAAATTAAATTTGTTCATCCATGAAAATAAGAATTTTTAAATGTGAAGAATTTAAAGTCTATTATCCACTCCATTTTAAGTAAATTCGAGGCCCCGGTGTTATTATGGTTAAAACGCTTAATAATAGTAGTAGTGATCAAAAAGAATGAGTTTCAATTCTTTTCTGCTTAATATAATTTTTATTAATCATTTTCAGTTTAACATTAACAGGTTTGTACATGTACCATATTTGGAACCGTAGCCTAAAGCTATTGCTTTCTAATAGTAGATCTATCAAAATTATTTTTCTAATTTCATTCTTTTGCCATCTAATGTAATATTAGTGGGGTTTTTATTAATTCAGTTGACCAGAATGCCAATGTCACTAGTGAGATTAGACTAGTTACTTCATTGGTATCTCATCAATTGAGTACTTTCTGTTGAAAATTCAATGACCGATATTACACATTATTTATTGTATTTGTTTGATTTTATTTACACTATTGAGAAAAATGAGAACAAGAATCAATGTTTATTGTTATTATAACTTCCTCATTTTGCCGTTCTAAAGCAAAATCTCAAGTTTTTAGTCATTGGTTTTTGTAACATTTTATGGACATTTTGATTGGTTCATGCTTTTCATTTTCATCGTGTTTGGTTTCTTGTTTACGTGTCATTCATGTAAGTTGGGAGATGAATTGGATTTACATGTATTTATGGTGTGAACAAATGCATGGTCATTGGTTATTGTGTTGTGTTGTCAGCTTCTACGATAATCAAATGCCCTTTCCCTATGACACTTAATAAAGAACAGATTTATTTAATTCAATTTGTTCAATGGTTTTGCTTCCATCTCTATCACATGTTATATTTAGTTGAATATTTGATTGCTTCTGATGCATTCGAGGGGTGGCTTGGTCTGCTTGCCATTAAAAACCAATTGGTGCTTGATCTGATGTTGAGTTCTAGTTCTAGGGAAAGTCCTCACAACGCTGAAGTGTAGTGTAATAAGAGAAATCTGGAGTAGACAGCTAAAGATCTTGTTCATAGGAAGCAAGCAGGAAAACACTGATCGTTAACCACTCTGCTGTATACTCCTCGTGGAGTTGAAAAGGTATTGGTGTGAATTGGCTTGTTTGGGGGTTAAAAGTGAAGTCGTTTGATCCACATTGGAAATTTGTGTTTTTCGGGTTTCCTCCTGCCCCCTAACCGGATGTTTCTAGGATAAAATGAGTGCGAAGTCCTATCGGAGACGGACTAAAGTCTATTAGGCCTCATGTGTATACATGCATATAAAAGAACCCATGGCTGTTAATAATTATAAGGGAGCCTTGGAAAACCCCGAGATCACCAAAACAGTGGACATGGGTAAAGTCAATGCAACAACAACAATATCACACATCGTTGCCATCTCAGTGATTATTACGCTTCCATGACCAACATGACAGTAACACAAAACGAGGCAAAGGGTATGACTTGCAGCCTGTTAACGAGCAGACAACCATTCATACTCGAGTCAACTGGAAAGTCTTACCTCAGGACACATCGCCAATGAGACTTGTGGTTACATGACAATGTATCAAGAAAATTTGCGCTCAGCGGAATTCGATCTCACCATGTCACTCAACCGAGCGTTGTCGGTGATAAGCGTTGCTAGAACGTTCTCAAGTTTGAAATGTGTTAACCACCACCATAATGAATTGTTGACCACATAAATTACCCTAAGGTACAGTTTCAAAAGTGGGTTATGTACGACGATGCAATCGAAATGATTTTAATTTTATAATAAGCTAGGTTGAGCAGATTATGTTGCACCCTTCCATTTATAATTCAATATGTTAAATTAAGCCAAGCTGTATCAAATTACACGCAGGCCTAATTGAATACGGATCGTAAAACACGTGTTCTAGCGACGTGGGCAATTTAAATTCGTTTTAACACGCAGACATGTCCCCATATTATTATTTTCGTTATCGATTTGGGAAATGATGGACGCTAAAGCAGACCTCCCTAGTTAGTATTACAATTACAGAAAATCTGTAATCATTACAGAAAACCCGTTCAAGACACACCAAATTACAGAATTACAAAAAATTGTCAGCACAATACAATTTTTTTAGATAAATAAAATTTGACTATGGGATCGCTTTGTATTTACTTTTAGACTGGTATTTTATATATATATATTTTTTTGTGTGCATCAAGCCAACATTCAAGATGCCATAGTTTAGACATCCAGATCTCCATTCATGTAGGTCTTGAATCTTTAGAAAATTAAATATGGAACCTTCTTTCAATAAAATAAAAGTGTCACAAGCACTTAACGTTCCGAAACTTTCATTATTTACGTACTATTATATTAATTTTCTATTTTTTTGCGAAGTAACTGCCTCATTACAGATATTTCTGTCAAATTACAAAAAAAAATAAAAAAAATGAAGTCATTACAGAATTTGGAATTTCTAACTAGGGAGGTCTGGTAAAGGAATTTTCCCGAATTCTCATTTATTAGATCCAAAACTCTTCCTGGCCTAGGCCTACGATTTCAAACTCAGTGTGAATGAATGGCATTGGCATGATTCTTATTCCGTAAAATGAGTTAAGGGTACAACAGACTAATTATTAATGAGCCCTGAGGGCCATGACGGGAAAACATTAAACACAAAGCGCAATAATATTATACTATTAACGTCTAAGTAGGCAGCGAATAATAGAAGCCGACTTTGACAAGTAGATCTGGTAGAGAAGACTTCGTAGAACGACCTGCGAGGCTAATCTTGGGGGCATATATCATTATATCATACATGTAATTGTATAATGTGTAGGCTTATACACATTTGGAACCGCAATTTTCAAGCTTTTACTGACAGCCCTCTCTAGGATTTGGACTGATAAGCCCTTGCTCATTGCCCGACGAACAAAAAGTTCTCAATCCTCCTCTGCTAATTAATACATGTCCATTAGAGTTCACAAGAGGCGCAGTTTCTGCTCTAAATTGTAACCTTAGCATGAAATAACCCAATTTCCTTTCACAAATAATATACTGCTTATTGGTATTTCAAACTGTTTAAAGTGCGCAGTAAAAAGGAAACCCGCCTTATGGATTATCTGAACTCATTAAAATTGTGAGGAACTTGTTAAATTATTGGGACAGTAAATTTATGCATTATTCTACAACATTATTGTGGTGTTTGCGATGTATATTTTGAAGCATTTGTATTAATTACTTTTAGATATTAGGTATAACGTTTAATTACCCATTTATAATTGAATTAACTCTCTCGCTCTCTCGCCCGCCCCCCCCCCCTTTTCCATCTCTGCATTGTGCATAATTTTCAAACTCCCATATGTCAATGCTTGCATTCTAATACAACAACTCTTATCAAAGTTATATTAATGAAAGTTCTAGTTTTACTTGCACCAGACACAGGAAACACGCACCATTACGCACCGGGTACGTTTGTTCAACAATGAAGTCTTACGCATTATGCGCCGGCAAAAATTCTTAAAGATGAAACACAAACAAAATAAGTAATTATGGTTAATGGCAATACGTTATCCGATGGATGTCCTGTTTTCAAAAGACACGATTTAATCGCAAACATCAATTAATATATTATATATGTATCAACCTTTTCTTGTTTAAATAACAAACATTCAAAAACAAATCACAAATTACTATCAATGAATTTCATTTGATAAAAGCGCTGTGTTGGTCCAGCTTTTGAGTTCATGGTGAATCGGGTGTAAGTAAGGCCTAGAGGGGGACAAAACCGCATGTCACAAAATATTTGCAAAGCAATTTTGCGCTCCTGTTAAGGTGGCGTCCGTGACATGAGCCATGTTTGAAATTATGACCCGGTTCGTCATTCGTAACACACTAATCGCTATTTTATCAATTACAATGATCTGGATAACTTGCCACATAATGGATTTAGGGTGAACGTGTCAACTCTAAAGCTCCCTCGTGGTTGGTATGCCGATATAAATAATTAGGTGTGCGAAAGTCAGTCACACAAAGCCACTTAAACTGGCAGCTTGAGGATGGATTTTACCACAGCTATGAATATATTATAATACCCGTATTTTAATAATTACAGATGACACAGAACTAACGGTGTCCAATATAGAATTACCATAATGATAATATACTCGAATGGATACTACTGGCTGGACAGTATACTCGAATGGATAATACTGACTGGACATTATTGGGCGCCATTGTTCACGGTGATATGACAATGGATATCTACGATCAGAGGCGATGTTAGGGTGGAGGTGCAACTTCTATGACCCCCGAAAACAATTAGTTTTGTGTCCAGCGGTTTTATTTGGGGGCGTCAGGATTGAATAATTACTTCTCTTAGTCTTACCATTTTTCGCCCAACCACAAGCAACACTGGTGGCGATTTGGAGAAAGAAAGAAAGGGTGGGGAGGAGGGAAAGTATCTTTTTCAATTGCTGATTTAGACTTAAAATAGACGATGAGAGGGGATAGGTTTTATACGAATTATAAGTAATTATAGGATGTCACAATGACATATCGTATAAAGGTTTTAGTTATACAATACAATACAATATCAGATTAAGGGCTAAATAGGCTGAATAACCTTTAAATGCCCTGATGAAGTAATTAATATAATACACATAACAGAGTTAAAATATCAAATATCATAAATAAACATGATGTCATGGAGCTCCCCATCCACTTAGTCTGAAATGTCTAACTATTCCAAGCATGTACAATTCTAAAAAGGAAAGAATTATGTCTTACAGACGTTGAACAACCCAAAACATAATATCTCATATCTGTCACCTCTGGTGAAAGTTACATGTGAATATTCAAAGAATAAATTATGGTCAACGTTGTCAATTCCATGAACAATCTTACATAATTGAATAAGGTCTCCCCTCTTTATTTTGTATTTCAGCGAAGATATTTTAATTTTTCTTCGTATGACAAAAAATGGATTACATTACAGGTAATAATTTGGTTGCTCTTCGATGAACTCTCTTAATATCGATAGACTACAATAATATGGATGTCTTGTTGTTCATCTCTTTATATAAGATCACCATTCGTCCGGTGTTGGAATATGTTACATGTAAATGTATTTGGAGTTCCTTGCATAAGAGGCAATCAATATCTTTAGAATATGTACAGAGATGACAACAAAGATTTTACCACACATATCACATAACTCATGTTATGGGGAGAGATTAAAATAATATCTTGATCTTTCTTCTCTATAAAAGACTCAATAATGCTCTTACAATGGGAACTGTTATTAAAATCTAATACTCTTATTCAACAGCTGATCTAGATCTCAAAATAGTTGCTGATGAGTGAATCTGCTACGATACAATTACATAACACTATGCCCTTTAAAACTGTCACAATCCTACTTTGGCGATTACTAAGGCATAATATTATATTAATAAGGCTAGAACCCGACTTATTCCACTTATCAAATCTAGGCATGTTTCACGTGACCCTCGGTTGATGATGTATCGATGTTCGCGTGGGTGGAATCGGATCATAATTCATATAGTATGACGTAATAAAGATCTAGTCGTTATTACTGATTGTGAAGAAGAGTGTATTAGACGATATAGTGAAACAAACGAGAGCGTGTTTGCATCGTGTCTAGGTTGTTATTATACCCATGTGTAGTTATAGGGACAAGTCAACAAATAAATACAAATAATAATAAAAAATATAATGATTAGTTGATCGAGGAATACTGAATAACCTGCGCATATATTATATTATAGGCTTATTTCTATCGAGTTTATCAATTCTATGCATAATAAAGTAGAGTGTTTTGGGGGGGAGGATAGGATGTTCGACAGGTAGGTAGGCCGATTTCAACCCTCTCGTAAGGTAGACTACAGTAGTAGCGACTAGTATAATCTTTAGTGCAGGAGGCCTATATTGACCTTAAAGTTGTGTGTGTTAAAACAAACTACGTCATTGAGTTTCGACGGGTAGATCTATATTATGGCACATTCTTAGAACTTTATCTCTCTGTCATTACGTGTGTGCATTAGAAGCGATTTATAGTATAGGCCTACAAAGTATGTAATATGGAAAATACCAAAGTTTTACACCAAAGGTGGCCATAATCCAAGGCACACTGATCAACAATAAAATCTAAATAGGGGTATATACATGTATTAGTATAAATAGCAACCCGTATAATAATAATTGTGTAATACATTATGCTAAATGGATACCCACCCTCGCTCTCTCTCTCTCTCTCTCTCTCTCTCTCTCTCTCT
>JASKDV010186609.1:0-30503 GCA_032466395.1 Aegires albopunctatus
TTTGGCTACATTATTAATAATGACGATCTGTATGAATTAGAATTTGTTGCTAAAACTGCAGCTGTAAGTTTGGTTGGCCATTAGTGAAAGCTGTTCAGATGCGCAAGATTATGGCCGAGCGCTTTGTTGATTACCACGGTTACAAAAACCCGATTATTAGGCGGGCCCATAGACGTAACAACATAACTGGTTTTTGTTTTACGGTTATGCCAATTGTAGTTATGTCGTTGTTTGTATTTTTTACAATGATTTATGGCACAACATTTGTGTCAAGTCGCGGTCAGTTAACTGCTGATCTAAGCGGCATTAAACCTTCGACTTTTGCTCGTAATTTTTCACTACTTGCCAAAGACAAGTTATTTCATAGTGCGGTGAAAAACACACTAATCTTTTCGCTTATCATTCTTGCATTTTCGTTAATTTGATCTTTATTTGTGGCGATGGTTTTGAATTTAACAAAAATTCGCGGTAAGAAATTATTCCTCATTGGTTACTTTTTACCACAAGTTACTTCGTCTGTTGCCAGTACGATTGTGTTCGTTACAATGTTGAGGAATCCGCTGGGCATAAGTCAAAACCCAGCTAACTGATTTTGAATTGTAGTGATTAGTGGACTTTGATTTCAAACAGCTTCTTCACTTGTAACATTCAACACTGCTTTTGCCGGGATGAGTCATGTAGAATATGAGGCGGCGCGACTCGATGGAGCCAATGCCTTTGTGCGATTTTTCAAAATTACGATTCCTGCCCTTGGTCCTATTATTGCCTATCAAGCAATTATGTCACTTGTGTTTGGGATGACAGCCTTTGGGCAATCGTTCATTATTATGTCGCTTGGCTATGTGCAAGGAAGTGATTTACAGAAGCATGTAATTTTGTGACCGGTCATTGGATTTATGCGTGTTCGTGGTGGTTCTGGTTTTCAGAGTAATGTGGGACTAGGAATGATTATATTAATTTTGTTAGGAATCACTTTGTTTTTACTATCGTTAGTAGCGACAATCGTGGGACGAGTGCAAAGCACGAAGGAACGTAAATAATGATGTTAAATCATAATCAAATCTCAGTCAAATATCAGCGCCATTTGGCAAAGATCCAAAATCGGCATACTTGATTAAAAAAGCGGATTTCAAAAACTATTGTTTACACGCTTTTGATTGCTTGACTTCTCATTTCGCTTTTCCCGTTTGCATGAGCAATCATTGCGTCGTTTAATAAATATTCAGAAGTATCTTCACTTGGCCTTAATCCAACCCCGAGTGAAGCGACAACTGAAAATTATGAATTTTTATTTCAAAATGATATTACTGCCACAAATATTAGAATTTGATTTCGCAACTCATTTATCTATGCTGGGTTATCTGCCTTTTTAAATGTTTTCTTTAACATGTTGGCTGGATATGCTTTGGCGCGCATTGCCTTTCGTGCTAAAAAAGCCGTTTTTTGATATTTGATAGTCGGAACGATGATTCCGGCTCAAGTGACCCAAATCCCCCAACTGATTTTATTAATTAATATGGGAGCAATAGGTACTCATGCATCTGATGCGAGATTTTTTGCTGGAATTTTGTTTACCGGCATGACTTCGGCAACATGAATTTTTATGGCGCGTCAATTTTATATCAATCATTCTAAAACGGTTGAAGAAGCGGCACGGGTGGATGGGCTTGGCACATTTGCGATGTTCATTCGTATTTCGTTGCGGCAAATGATTCCAATCATGGCCACGATGTTCACGATGGTATTTATGGCATCTTGGAATAACTTTATTATGTTTGTGCTTTGAGCTGCTGGTGATATGACTCGGATGACATTAGTTTCGGGTCTGCAAGTTGTTGGCGATAGTGCTTTTGCCGTGGCGCCACAATTTGCTCGCATTGTTACACTTGCTGCAACAAACATTGTGGTCATTCCGGTAATATTAATTTATTTTGTATCACTTTGATTTCAAAAAAAGGCAGGGATCCATGGAGAAAAATAATGACAATCGCTCATAATCGTTTGTGGGAATATCAAACTCGTAACCGAGAATACTGATGAACACAGTTGCAAAAATTGCTAGCGTGATTAATAGATATGTTAATCGTGCTAATTCCCCAAATTTTATTTTTCTTTTTTCTACCGATTTCAACGATTGTATTAGGTCTTGCTTCATTTGTTTGAGCAACGTCTTATATGAGCATGTGTTTACTTTTTTTCCAAAAATCATGTGGGCTGATGATTACTAGATTAGCGATTGTTCATAAACTTGGTTTTTTTACAAAAAATTATCACTATTTACTTCGGGCCATTATTTTTGGAATTTACTCAATGCCGATTATAGGTTGATCGCTCATTACTGTCACATTACTTTGCGAATTAATCTTGAAAGGAATTTCTCCGTGTGAGTATCTTTCTCAAACAAACACGGTGACAAAGGGTTTTGCAGATAAGCTGCAACAATTTGTTAATCAAAACGAAAGGGGAAAAGAAATATGTATTTAAGAAGAATGATTTACAAATTACTAGTTTATGTTAGTACCAACCTTATCGGCCACCGTGTTTGAAAAGTTGAAGCTAGTAACAATGGATTGGCATCTAGCAAAAATTTTTCCGCTTCTAATTTAAAAAAAGCTAATGCGCTTTTTGATAAAAGTTTTAAAGGTCAAGCTAATAGCTACACAATTGAATTAAAAAACATTTCAAAAACATATGAGAATGGTTTTTTGGCAGTTAAGGATTTTAATTTGACAATTAAGAGTCAAGAATTCGTGGCATTATTGGGCCCATCTGGCTGTGGTAAAACTACTTTGCTGCGGATGGTAGCAGGGCTAGAGACGATCACTAGAGGCGATTATGTCGCCAATGGTGTTTCGTTAAGTGCCCAAGACCCAGCAGAGCGTAACACGTCAATGGTGTTTCAAAATTATGCACTTTATCCTTTTATGACCGTTTATAAAAATGTTGCTTTTGGTCTTAAACTTAAAACATATAACAACCCTACATTTAATGCCGCTTTAGAACGCTATTTGCTTGTGAAAAATCCTGAGTTTAAAACCGTGATGGCACTTAAAAATCATATTTATGATTTAAAACATCCCTTACAAGCGGCCATCAATGATGTAAAAGTGGCGCGCAAAAAAGCTCAAAAAAGAGGCGACCGTGATCAAGCAAAATTAATGGAACAAAAGCTGCGCCAACTCATGGAACAACGTCGCCAACAAATTGCCAAAGCTGCTGAACAAATTAGTGCAGCAAAGGCAGAAATTCAAACTACGAAAAATCAGGCCCAACAATTAGCCAACAAAGCTCAAGCGACATTAAGGTTAAATCGTCAAACTTATGCTAAAAAAGTGCGACAATGAGATGCTGATTCAAACACTTACTATCAAACAAAAAAAACATTAATTCCGACTAAAAATGCCAAAGTCAAAACGATTAAAGTGGAGCAAAAAAAGATTTTGCGCGAACAAAAACAATTCGTCAAAAAAGCACTTAAGAATATGAAAAAACATGATGGTAAACAAACGGCAAAAAAAGCCTTAGCAACATTTCACCGCGCGATGGCAACATTTGATCAAAGACTTGAACAAAATGATGAAAAAATTGCTGAAATTAAATATGAGATTGGTGTTATCAAAGATAAAAATAGCGTTTTAAAACAAGAGGCAAAAACACAAATTTTAGCAACAACAACATGGAAAGACTTGATTAAAATTGCTGTCCTTTGAAAAAGAACAATTCCGTATCGGATCGTGCAATTAGCACAAACGGTCGGGTTAGAAAATTATTTAAACCGTAAGCCAACAGAGCTATCAGGAGGCCAACGGCAAAGAGTGGCATTAATGCGTGCCATTTCAAAAGATTCAAAATTATTTTTGTTTGATGAACCGCTTTCCAACCTTGATGCAAAATTACGTTCTCGCATGCGTTTAGAAATTCGGAAAATTCATGATCTGACCAAATCTACTAGTTTGTATGTAACGCATGATCAAATTGAAGCGATGACTATGGCGGACAAAGTGGTGGTAATGAATAATGGCTTTATTCAACAAATTGATACGCCAAACAATCTTTATCAAAATCCTGCTAATGTGTTTGTTGCCAAGTTCATCGGCACTCCGATGATTAACATCGTGAGCGCCAAACTTAGCAACGGTGCGCTTGTCACAGCTTCGCGTCACAAAATTTCATTATCTAAGCAACACCAAAAAAATCTTTTGAAACAAAAATCTCAACAAGTGCTAATTGGCATTAGACCTAATAAGTTAAAAATTAACCATAATCAAACTAAAGATAGTGTTGCAGGAATTGTAACGAACATTGAGCTGATTGGCTCCGAAATCATCGCAACTGTTAACGTGGCCCAACTTGGTGTGATGCAAGTTATCTCTAGTCAAACAACTAAGTACAAAATTCATGACCAAGTCTTTTTATCATTCAATGTTGACAATTTGCATATTTTTGATGCCAAGACCGGATATGCTCTTACATCGAAATGTAATGAGGCAACACTTGCGGCGCGCAAAATTTGAGAAATAAATAGTCACGAGCGATTTTTGAATCGAAAAATTATTAATGATGAAAAAAATCAAGCAACAGCAACTCAAAAAACATGGAAGCTTGTTAAAAAAACATTATCAAATCAACAGAAGATTAATGACTATAAACGACAAGTTGAAAATTACGAAGCTAATAATCAAGCTGATTCGTTATTATCGTAGTCTAGTATTTATTTGGTATTCAATTAATAGATCATACCAACATAGCAATTGCTATTGTTTGGGAGTGACTATAAAATAAAACAACTATTCTGATCATAATTTTGTGGCGTCATCAAAAAGCCTCATAAATTAACAAATTTGCAATGTGGTCAATATTAAAAAGAAGGCCCTTGCAAATTTTTATTTTCATACCAATTATGGCAATTATGTTTCTTGCCTCGCGCCTTACCGTGGACTAAACATTTCAATCACAAGCGGAATATTTAAAAAACCATTGTGATTCTGTTTTTGTGCTAGTAACAATGTCCATTGCTCATGCACTGTTAGGGCGCATCTACATGAGGAGTGTTGCTGATTTTAAAAAATGTTGATCGGTTAGTTTTGTTGAAGCATTATTTTAGATTGCATATTTTAACGTTATTATCATGACACGATATGGACTAACGTAAATTTTATGGTGGCCGTTCAACAAATGATGCCTATACTATTGAGTTTGCTTTAAGGACATCTCTTTTAATTTGGTGTTAAAAAAAGTAAAATTAATGTAGTGGGCGATAAAAATATTGAGGTAAACAATGAAGACAACTAACTATGATTTAAAACCAAAAATTAAAATTAAAGAACAAATTAAAATAAGCAAAATAGATGCATTAATTACATTAATCAATTCCCGCAAATATCACACAATTGTGATTGAGACATATCCGGGAGTTCGTTTAAACGAAGTTAAGCGTCAATTGTTAGACCACATCACCGATTATTATCAAGTTCATTGATCGGAAGATTTTGCATTACAAGGTCAAGCATTTCGCGAGGCAATTATGGAAGAATTAACAAACGACCGCGTATTTGGTGTTTGAACTAAGCACCAGTATCGCGATTATTTCACTTCAAACATTCCGGATCAAAAAGTGCCACAAATTGTTTTTGGGACCGGAGCCAATTATTTAGTTAAAAAACCAGATTTAATCATTTACTTTGATGTGCCACGTTGAGAGATTCAAAAACGGTATCGTAATAATGAGCCAGTCTTTTTTGGGGGAACATTAGAGGATGAAACAATTAAAAATTTTAAAAGAGGTTACTTTGTAGAGTGACGTATGGCCGATACTATTAAGCAAACGCTAATGCCACAGGCTGATTACTATGTCGATAGTTCTACAAATGATTTCAAAGTTATGACAACTGCTGATTTTTTTGATGTTATTAATAATGTTGCCCAGCGCCCCTTTCGGCTTGTTCCGTATTTTGATTACGGTGTTTGGGGCGGAAAGTGGATGGAGCATCATTTGCAACTGGGTACTAATCAATATTCGCGTTGAGCCTGAGGATTTGATGGTGTGCCAGAAGAGAATTCTATTCTTTTGCAATTTAATGATGAGCAAGTGGAAATGCCCGCTCAAAACATTGTTCTATTTGCAGCGCAGAAATTGTTAGGGCAACGTGTTTGGGCTCGGTTTGGTTATGATTTTCCGATTCGTTTTGATTTTTTGGATACGATCAAAGGTCAAAACTTATCACTACAAGTGCATCCCGATTTTCACTATATTCGCGAACAATTTCGAGCACCATATAGTCAAAACGAATCATATTATATTTTGGATGTTGATCCCACAGCTAAGCCGACATGTTATTTGGGGGTTAAGAAAAATATTGATCGTGTTGCTTTTATTGAAGATTTAAAAATGGCTCAACAAACAAACAAAATGGATGTGGAAAAATATATCAACCGTTGGCCAGTTAAAAAACATGATCATCTTTCTCATCCTTCGGGTGTCATTCATTCCTCAGCTAGTGGGTGTATGGTGTTGGAAATTTCTGCCACACCTTACATCTTTACATTTAAACTTTGGGATTGAGGACGGCTTGGCCTTAATGGGAAACCACGTCCGATTAATATTGAACATGGGGCCAAAGTAATTGATTATAGCTTTGATACTGAACGAACTAAAAGGGAGTTAATTAATAAAATTACAACAATAGATCAAACATCTGATTTTATTGAAGAAAAAACTGGACTCCATCCGAACCAGTTTCTTGAAACAAGACGATTAACAATTAAATCTGCTCAGGGCGCAATCTTTAACACTCGCCATTCGGTCAATATGTTAAATTTGGTGGCTGGATCAACAATTATCGTTGAAAGTCCCACACAGGCTTTTTTACCACTTGAAGTCAATTATGCCGAAACTTTTATCATTCCCGAAAATTGTCAATCGTTTCGAATTAGAAGTAAAAATTATAATCCGCAAGAACAAGTGATGATTTTGCAAGCTTTTGTTCGCACTAGTGCTTAAGATCAAATGATTGACTCATTTGTTAGTTATTGTTTTATTTGAAGTGCATAGCAAGTGGGCCGCTTTAATCGGTTGATTAAAATATTTTAGAAGATTATTTCTATTCAAGTCATTTTTTGTATAATAAAGAGGCAATACATAAAGACAGTAGCTGCTTTTGCTTAATATGCTACCGAGTGTATGAATGTTTATCATACTCATCTCAAAAACCTTTATGTCTTATGCACTAAAGGTTTTTTGTATTGCAAATTTGAAGAAAGGAGCATTATGAATGCAGAACGACAAGCTAAAAATGCCCAAGTCAAAGAAATTTATGAAAAAATTTCAGCATCAAAATCTTTAATAGTAGCGGAATATGCTGGATTAAAAGTGACTGAATTACAAGCATTACGTCGTGATCTTCAACAACATGGCGTTGAATTAAAAGTTTATAAAAATCGTTTATTCAAAATTGCGACTAAAAAAACTGAATTTGATTTTGCCAAATCACTTGTTGGACCAAATATTTATGCCTTTGGAATGGAAGATGATATTTCGCCTGCTAAAATTTTATTTAATTTTGCTAAAAATCATGAAGCATTAAAAATTAAAATTGGAACATATGAAGGTAAAGTAATTGACGCCAGTGAACTAGCGTTGATCGCAACATTACCAACATTCGATGAAGCATTAACTATTCTTGCGATGTCACTATTGGCACCGCTAAGATATGTTGGCGTTGGATTGAAGATGTTAACTGATGAAAATAAGATCAATTCCACTGCCGAAGATGCCGCGGAAACCAAAGTTGGAGATGAAGACACAAAAGAATCATCATCACCAGCATCAACTGAAAATAATAGTGATGCTAACAACGACTCAAAGGAGACAGAAGCTCCGGAGTCAACATCTTCAAAAGATGAAACACCAAATAATTAAAATTCGATATGAATTATCGTTTATTTACATAAAAAAATGAAAGGAAAAAAAATGAGTAAATTAACAAAAGAAACATTTATCGCTTCTTTAAAAGAAATGAATATCAAAGAAGTGATGGAATTAGTTGAAGCAATGAAAGAAGAATTCGGAATCGATCCTTCTGCAGTTGCAGCAGCACCTGCTGCAGAAGCCAAAGACGAAGCCCCATCAGAAGTAACAGTAACTCTAAAATCAGCTGGTGGTAATAAAGTTCCCGTTATTAAAGTGGTTAAGGAAATTACGGGTGTTGGATTAATGGACGCTAAAAAACTTGTAGATGGTGTACCATCTCCAATTAAAGAAAACATTAAACCAGAAGAAGCGGAAGAAATTAAAGCTAAATTAGTTGCCGCTGGCGCTGAAGTTGAGATTGCATAGTTATAATTTTTATTTGATTAAATCTTAGTCACGTATAAATAAATTAAGCATTTTCTAACAAATTACAATAAAAATAGTATAATTAAATTATTATATTAGAGAAAGGAGTTTATCATCACAGGAGTAGTTAAGTTCTTTAATAGTAAAAAAGGCTTTGGATTTATTTCCGTAGAAGGCCAAGAAGAAGATATATTTGTACATTTTTCTGCAATAGATAAAGATGGCTTTAAAACATTGTACGAAAATGACAAAGTAGAATTTGATATCGTTGAAGAAAACGGTAAAAAAAGAGCCGAAAATGTAAAAGCAATTGTTGAATAATAATCGCTTTATATAAAAACATTTTCTCAATTAAAAAAATCACCATTTAGACATTTTGCTAAATGGTTTTTTATTACATTAAATTCAAAAACTCATTACACTAATGGACAATACCGGGCAAAGTATTGATAATTTTTTCATATTTTTTCGTTTATGTATAAAAAAAATAACACAAATTTGATTTGATTTTTTTCATATTTATTAAAATGAGCATTCTGAAATGTGATTATTTGTAAAAAATTAATGGTTAACAGAATAAATTTATTCATCATCATAACTATAAAATATCGTATTTGATCAACTACATATTAATGACAATGTTGTATTTTAAAAAAATTGCTAAAAGTCGTTTTAAAATTATTTGTATATAATTAAAATATGAAAAAAAAGCAAACAATTGATCCATTGCAATGAACAATTAAAAAACAAAAAAATCTAAATCGGTCTATTAAAAAGAATATTATCGGTTATAACATATTAGCAGCCATAAACATTTTAATGCAAATAACAATTATCACTCTTTCGGTTGTTGCGCTTCAAATTTTATTAGCTTCTGAAGCGATTAAAAGTCGTGATTTTGCCGTTATTATGTCATCGCTTTCAGCTGGAGTGATCGTTCTTATTTTTATTATGAATATCGTATTCATTATTTACAAAGAAAAAATGAAATGAGATGCATATAAAAAGATTAGCAACTTCATTCAAGCTGAATTTATGCGTTATAAATATGACACTAAGTTTGCCAAAAAAGTAAGTGCCACAAATAAAGTTAAAAAACTTGAGACCAATATTTTGAATTTCATTGAAAAAACATTACCGAAAAGAAAGACAATCAAAACTAAAAGTATTTTTATCAAAGCATTAGCGGGAGGTCATGATGAGAATTAAGTTGTATCAAACGGTAGACAAATTTTTTGCAAAAAAATATCAGCATTTAAAAATCCGATTTTTGCTGCTTCAATTTCTTTTTTATTTTTTAAGCACTTTGATAATTGTGTCCGCAACGGCAGTTGCAATTTTAACCGCGATTGTTATTTCCAAGTTATGAATTTCGGAATTTCCTGACTGATACTTGTATTTCACAACCGGGATGTCGGCTATGGCAACTTTTTTCTCTTCAATTCTCAATTTCTTTTTTGTGCAAGAAAAATATATTGACACTAAACGCAAAATGTCAAACCTTGAAATTATAAATCTAAAATATACTCAAAAATCCGCTTCAAAAGAACTTGAATATAAACAATTTATTGAAATAGCTCATGTCCTTGGTTATGGAGAAATTATGCGAGAGGAGCATCATGGATAAAATTGTTGATCTTTATCGTAAATATACTAGAAAATACCGTCGTTCTTTTGCTGTCTATGTTTCGATTAGCATCATTTCATTTTTGCTAGCCGCAGTTGTTGTGATTTTGAACCTTTTTGCAATTAGATATAACCCGGGTCGAACATCATCTGACGATTCGCTTAAAACTGCATATTTGATTTTTGTTATCATTGCGATCATTACGGCATGTCAAGGGTTTGTAGCGGGGTTGATTTCGCTGCTAACATTCAAAAATAAAATTACACATTTGAAAGCAAAACATAATTTATTAAAGGCTGAGATTAAAATTTATAAAGATAATAAAAATAAACAATCAGAACAATTTATTGAGCGAATAAAAGAAATTTTATCAGAATTTAAATAACGAAAAATATCTCATAAATCAATGGATTTGTGGTATAATTTATGTATGAAAAACCAAAAAAATAAAACCAAAAAAATACTATCAAAACGCAACCTTATTTGACTAGGCGCAGTCTTAGCAACAGCCTCACCAATCATCGGTGTAATTTCTTGTGGCACTGACAACACGACCAGTGAAACCGAATCCGCCAATGAAAAACCAGTCACCTTAACTTCTGAAAATTTTCCAGATATGGCACAAATCTTAAAAGATTTGGAATGAAAATATGATGATCTAACGAATGAAGAAAAGGATAAAATTTGGCGTGAAATGATTTTCAATAAGATCAAGGATACATTGATTGATAAAGATGCTGGTGATTATGATGCGAATTTATCAGGATGATGAACACGTTTGTCTGAAAACGACACTGTCAACATTGGTGACTTAATTTCGTTTAAATACACAGGACATAAATTTTCTAATGATGAGGAATTTCAAAAAGAAGTGGAAAGTCAAGATAATGTTGGTTCCAAAAATCTGATTCCTGGATTAACTGCTCGTTTAGCTGGATTGAATGCTAAATATTTTGATTCACTTCTTTCTAAAACTAGACGCCCATCTGATATTTTGTTAGAAGAAATTAGTCAAATTATTAAAATGCAGTTTATTTTTAATAAAAATTTATATAGTCAAATTGATGATCCAAATTTTATGACTATTAAAATCAAGGATAGAGATGATAAGACTGGTAAATTGGTTGTTGAGATTATGATTAAAGGCAAAGGGACTCGTACTTTGGCGGTTGATGGTTTTGCAACGAATGATGATATTGCGAATATAGAAGAATCTTGAAATGAAGATGATAAAAAACACGTTGAAGATATTTATAAAAAACTTGCTACTATTAATATTCCTGACCAAGTGGCAACTGATTATGAAATTGACCCTGAAACTGCTAACAAATGACAAAATCTTGATCAGGCAATTGTAGATGCAGTGGTTGCAAAATTAAAAGGCTACACCCTTTTTGGTAATATGGATTTTAATGATAAAATTGAAAATAAATTACTTGAAAATGACGCTTCCCTTATTGAAAGCTTAAAAGCAATTGGAAGCCTCGTGTGAGAAGGTGAAGCAGGTGAAGAGCCAGATGCTAAATTTTTCAACATTCCTGGAGTTAGTTACGAATTTTCTGTTGGTAAATCAGATGCAAACGAAACGATCGTATTTAAAATTGAAATTAAACGAGGAAAAAAATCAGCTAGTACTCAGTTTGATTTTGTGCGTTTACAAAATGATTCCGAAGTTGATATTGAAAAAATCGCTCGTAAACTTAAAGAATTAAAATTTATCGGTACTAAAGAAGTTGCTAAGGCTACTGATGAAGAATTTGGTATTGCTCGTTTACGTGAACTTGGTGACATTACCATTGTTGGCGATTATCCTAAAGATTTTGAAGATGCAAAAGTTACCTTTTCATTTCCAGAAACACCGGTAGGAACAACGAGTGTTATGAAAATCACCATTGAAAAAAATGGATTTAAAAAAGTCATTGAAGTTGATCTCCAAATTGATAAAGATTATACAGAACCTGAAAAAGCAAAAGAACCAATTGTCGAACTTAAAAAAGAACCTTTGGCATTATATTTCATTAAACAAATACAAGATCTTAATTATGTTGACGGCCTTGATGTGCAATTTAAATATAATAAGCCTTTTCGTGATGGAATATTTTTTGTTGATTTTAAAGTATCACTCAATACCGCCAGCAAAGAAATGAAAAAAGTGGTTAAAATATCTGGTTTAAATAAATATCTTTTAGATACCAATCTTAAATTACTGTCAGATGAAAATTTCCCTGAAGAAGATCTTACTAAAAAGAAAGATGATGAAAAACAAACTGATCGTTGAGAATTTGCGCTCAAACCAAATATGTTGGCTTCAGAGTTTACAGACTATATGGCATTATTGCTTTTAAAACAAAAAATAAAGCTAAATTCTGAAATTTTAAGTCAATTAGAATTAGATGATGTAAGAGTGGTAGTTATAGACCCTAGCACACAAACTAATACCAATAATCAACCAAATAAAGATGAAGACGACGATAAAGATGAGCCATATGCCGTAATTTATGTTCTCAAAAAATACGATCAAGGCAATATTCCAGCATCATTTGATCCTGATACAGCTACGCTAAATGACTATTACACATTTACTGTTAAAAATTTCCAAAAGCAATCAAAAAGAGATGATATTAATAAGTACCTAACCGATAATAAAAAAGACGAGTTGGAACAGATTGCTGCAACTATGAAAAAAACGGGATTAGTTGCTACAATTAGTGATTCTCGTAATGCAATTCGACCAACAAGTACTACCGATTTACTAGACCCTGCTAAGATGGCTGATTTTGATGTTAATGTGATGGAGCAATTTGGTATTAATGTTAACAATAATCCAGATATTGTTAATGCGGTTATTAACCGTTCAAAATATACAAAATTGAAGTATGCAACTACCGGATCTTTTGCAGATGGTGATTTTAAAGTTTTAGTAATGGTTTACAATGTTGATAATCCCGAAGCCTTTCGTCTTGTTGAAATTAATATTAATGTTAAAGGGATTGATGAAAGTGATCTTGATAAATTATGAAATGGAATGAAAGAAGGAGATCGTAAAAGAATTGCCGTGCGCTTCCCGGACCCTTATTCTGGTAAAGCAGAACTTTCTAATGTACAAACATATTTTGATGCGGAATTAAAAAGAATTTATGCATCATTCAGTTATGATCAATTTAACAATGAATGATTTGAAGAAAATTGAACTAAACTTAAAGAAAAAACTACCTTACCTTTACCAAAACATAAACCGGCAGAAGAGCGTGATGATCAGGACAAAATTACCTCCGGTGTTATGGACAAATATCGTCAATTCATTTTCGATGTTATTAATAAGAATAAATATACTCAAAATGATTTAAAAACAATGTCTGACTTTTATGCAAAGAGCCGTGATAAATATAATAAGGAATATGTAAATTCATTCATTGAAAAAATAATAGAACAAGAAAATCTATTTACTTATAGCGAGAATCTTCAAAAATTAATTGACGATGGTACTAAATCTGAAGATAGTGCTGAAATCAAACGTCAAAAAAGCGCATTGATTTTAGACGAAATAGCTAAACAAAAGGAATTGGAACCAACGGAAGAATTAATTGATGAAAAATATAAAGAAATTGATGATGCCGCAGCCACAAATGGTACTTCTCGTGATCAATATATGGAACAAATGGGAATCACATTGGATGATATTAAGAAACAAATCAAACGTGAACTAGCAGAAAAATGGATTATTGATCAAGGACAAAAATCCGATGGTTCACAACAAGAAACTGTTGAATTAACAAAAATGACATTTTATAAACGTTAAAATCAATTTGATTTATAACCTAACTAAAAATTATATTTTCATTGCTTGAAAATATAATTTTTTATTAATTAGATTGCTCTATAATTTACTATAGGAGGCAAATTTTATACTATGAAAAAAAATCAAAAACCTGTTGTTTTAGTTGTAATTGATGGATTAGGATTACGCAAAACAACACACGGCAATGCATATGCACAGGCCCATACGCCTGTACTTGATGAATTGTTGGCTAATTATCCCAATGCTATTTTAGGGGCGGCTGGTAATGCAGTTGGCCTGCCCGAGGGCCAAATCGGAAATTCCGAAGTTGGGCATCTTAACATTGGAGCAGGAACAATTGTTTACACGGGAATCTCGCTTATTCAAAATGCGATTGATCAAGGTACATTTTTTACTAATGAAGCTTTTCAAAAGTCAATTGCTTTTGCACAAAAAAATCACAGCATAGTGCAAGTTGTTGGTTTACTTTCGCCCGGCGGTGTTCACTCACATGAAGATCATCTTTTTGCTTTGTTAAAAATACTACACGAGCAAAAAGTTCCGAATGTAACAGTGCATGTTTTTGCTGATGGCCGTGATGTAAAACCGCGGTCAATTTTACCTTCACTAAAAAAGTTAATGAAATTATTACAACAGTATAAATACGATCTTGGGTCAATCGGCGGACGTCTTTACGGAATGGACCGTGATACTAATTTTGATAAAACTGAAATCGCTTTTGAAGCGATGCAAGGTCGTGCCAATTTAAAATTTAGTGATCCAATTGCTTTTATTAATGATCAATATCAAAAACAAAATCACAATGATGAATTTATTGATGTGGCAATTAATAGTGATCCACATGTCAAATTTTTCAAAGATGGTGATGCGGTGATCTTCTTTAATTTCCGCCCTGATCGAGCACGACAACTATCGCATTTTATTATTGGATCAAATCTTTATGATTATCAACCTCAACACCCGGTTCACAATACACAATTAACAACAATGATGAAATATGAAGGAATTGATCGTGCCGATGTTGCTTTTGCGTCATTTAAAGTTCATAACACGATTGGGTCAGTAGCCGCGTCACACCAAATGCGGCAATTGCGAATTGCCGAAACACAAAAATATGCTCATGTAACATTTTTTATGGATGGAGGGCAAGACATTATTTTTCCACACGAAATTCGTAAACTAGTTCCTTCGGTTAAAGTTGATAATTTCGCCAATGCACCAAAAATGTCAACAAAAGAAATTACTGACACTCTGATTAATAATTTGCCTAATTTTGATTTGGTAATTATGAATTATGCTAGTCCCGATATGGTTGGTCACACGGGTCAGCTAGAACCTGCTAAAATTGCGGTTGGTTTTATGGACCAACAAATTGGGCGGATGAAACAAGCAATTGATGATGCTGGAGGAACGATGTTTATCACAGCTGATCATGGCAATGCTGAAAAGGTGCTTGATGATGGTGATATGCCCGAAACAAAACATACAACAAATGATGTTTTCTTGATTTCCACCGACAAATCATTAACACTTAAAAATGGTGTGCTCGCAAATGTAGCGCCAACAATTTTGGATTATATGGGACTTCCCCAACCAAGTTCTATGACACACAAATCTCTAATCGTTAAACAATCTTCAAAATCATAGCTACTATTAATATTTATACACTAATGCATTGTATTTTTTTTAATTAAAAAACGATATTTTCCTATAAAAAAAATGTATAATTGTTTTAATATGAATAACACACGGGGTATTTTCAGTTTACAAGGTAACAAGCTTTTATTTTGAGAGCCATCGATCTATATTGCAATTGCAATTGCTTTTTTATTGGTTGGTGGGCTCTATTTAATTCGTAGGCGAATTTTTAGTTGAGGAGTTACAAAACAAAAACAAAAAATTTGAATATTTAAAAATATTGACGGCATGTTGCAATTCGTCGGAATCATCGGAATTATTTATACAGCATTGCGAATTACATGGCTCATTATTATTAATTATATTTTTAAATGAGAGTTACTTCAATTACATTTATGCCGCATGCATCTACTAATTATTTTCCTATTATTGACTTTTCGCAAAAAAAATCTCATTAAATACATTGTTTACTTTTCTATTTTAGGAGCCTTTTTTGGCTTGCTATTCGGCTCCTTAACAACTCCATATGATCAAACTGGGCTTTTAAAACCAGGGTCAATTTGATTGAAGCATAATATTAAATTTATGAGTCCGGGGTTTGACACGATTTATTTTTGAGATTTTATTTTATCGCATATTTTCCTATTTGTTTTTCCAACTTTTGTATTTATTGTCTCAGGCGAAACAATTTCAACTAAAAACTTATATACTATTTTTGGAATTTATTATTTAGTTGCCATCGTGATGTGATTAACTAATTATGGTTCATCATTTTTATCCAACTTAGATTGAAAAGCTAATAATTGGTATATGAGCACCAATGAAGTTAATGATTATAGTAATGCATTAGGTCCGCTAACAATGTGGCCACAAAACATTGTTACTGTACCATTGGTTGCAATATTTGGCGCTTATCTAATGCATATTATTTATTTATGAAATTTTGGATCCGGGTCTATTGATTTGCGGATTTTTATCAAAGATCACTATAGCTTTTTTAAATACAAAGTTTTGCGAAGAAAATAATTATTATTAATAATATGCCACACCGAATCATCGGCTGCGGCATATTTTTTTATTGTCCTTTTTCTCATTTTTCAACGAGGCCCCCTACATATTTTACGAATTGACCGTTTTGATCATGAAAGGGATTGTTGTCATTCAAAATATCAACAAAAGTGGTACCAATTGCTTTTTTGACATCATTTCATGTCGGTTGTTTGTGTTCGAGGTATTGTTTTGATCAAGATGCATATTTTTTTCAAATCGCTTTTTCTTTTTGCGTTGTTGGATTTTTTGTCTTTAACAAATCAAGAAGAACTCGCATTTCATTTTGGAGGCGTCCGGGCAAAATTGCTAGCCCGCTTGTTTCAATTAAGCCAACTGCTTCTTTTTTAATTCCCTGTCTGATTTTTTTAGTTCCAAACCGTCCGTTAGGATTTTTTGGATCCAAAACATTATTACGCAGTGAAATGTAAAGGTGGTACATGTTTTGTGTTTTGCGCACAATAATTGAACACCCATTATTATGATTATTGGGTATGTTGGGAAGTTTCACTTTTGTTCACGATGCGAAGAAGAAATTAAAAAACTTGCCAATTTGGTCACGATTAGAAGCAGATAAACAAATTGTTGCCACTGGTCATTTGAGAATTTTAACTTTGATATGATCATTTCTAAGAATAAACTGTTGCGTAATTTTGGCCTTAAATAATGGCAAAGTTGTCTTACCTGCCTGATAGTGATCATGATTTAGAATTGATCCTCCGGTTCGTTCCATTCCGGAATTAGTACCAATAAAATAATGCGAATCAATATCAACAAAATCAAGTAATCGATCAATTGTCATTTGATCAATTTTCATCGGACGGTGTTGCTCGGCAATGACAATGAGATGGCGATTAAAATAAGGGAAGGGTGAAAACTGCATAAATCATGGTTGATTCTTAAGCATCACATTTTTAGTACGTAAGTTTTGACGCGAAGCAAAACTTCCGCCGCCATTCCAACCTACATTTTCTTTGCAAATAAAACATTTTGGTCATGATTTTTTCCATGCAACTGGTTGTTGAGTGGTAGTGACTTCCGGGCGCATAGCATTAATAGTGATGATCATTTTGCCAAACTGGCTGGAAAATTTATATTTAATATTTTGTTTCACCGCATTGATCTTGACATAATTATTTATAAGCGATAACTTGTATAACTTGGCCAGTGATGAATTGGCGATGAATTGTGAATTATTTGTGGGTGTTAGTAAGCCCATAATTTCATTAACAAGATTTGTTGCAACTATTTTCTTCGAATATTTTTGCTCCAATAATTCTTGAAGAGCGGCAATATGTTGTAAATGTTTTTTTAATGTAATTGGCCGTTTTTTTTGGGGCCTAGAAATTGACCAATTATCTATTTTTAAAATTGCCGCAATTCGTGCCACTGTATTTGTTGAGTTGGATTTGTCTAATATTTTCTTTTGATAAAAAAACATCATAATATCAGTGATATATTGTTGAATTTTAATTGTTGATTGATGATGTTGTTGGTGATTTGATGGCATCTTTTTTGACTCCTTGCTAATGTTTATTTTTTCCTATTTAACACTAACATTATATATGGATATCATCTTAAAAAAATCGTCGCTTGACCATCTTGCTTTGATTGTTTAAATATTTTTGATTAAGCTGTTAAATATTATTTTGGTGAAAATGATATTTGATATTACTTCTAAAAGTATTGTGTAGCAACATTATCAAAAAATCACAAGCGAATCACAAGTGGTAATTTTATTTATAAAATTCTAAAAATATATGATAATTATGTTGATGTGATTACATTAACAAAACAATAGAAAGGAAGAAGATGAAATTTCGCAAGTGATGATTAAAATTATGAACAGCCCTAACCTTGATGACAACAATTCCGGCATTTGTGGCATGTAGTAATTACGAAAATTCGTTATACATTTTATCTGGTAAAACACAAGTTACCGAACAAGGTCGAGACTTTGCATCTTTTTTACAATCAGACCCACTATTTGATAATGTTGATAATGGTGCCAAATATTTACGGTTTAATACTGCCGCCGGTAATCGGTTTGTGACACAATTAACATCAACTTTTGGAACATACCAATTTCCAGGCGCATTTACTGCCGCTAATCCACAAGAAATTCTTCCTTATTTATCGCGCCAAGCCATTAGCGTTTTTGAAGACCCGCAATATGATGCGGCGGGTAAACCGGCTCGCCCTGATTCTGAAAAACATAATATAGCTATTGCAGGAGAGCATGTTAATGATTTAATTAAACAATTACAAACAACTGGCCGTAGCGGATTGTTATTGCGCGATGCTGAAGGCAATATCATTGGCTTCCCAGCTTATACTGAAGCGATGGGCATGATTTATAATAAGCGACTATTTAGAGAAGCGGGAATTACGGTTGTTATTGACAAAAGTGTTAATGGTCCGCAAATGAGCCAACCAGATTGAGAACGAGATTTTGTGCAAAATCGTGGAACTAAAAAAGTACTTGTGATAAATGCTGCCAAAGACATTGCAACTGTGACCAAATTTGACCAAATGTTATCACACATTCAAGCCGTTTTAAAAGTTGCTGGTAATAACGTGGGCGGCAAAGGTGTTGTAGTATCGGGGACAGAGTCGTGAGCATTAACGTCAAAAGTTTTAGGAATTGTCGGGATTGCCGCCGCGGCTCGTGCAGCCGGTTTGCAAAATCAAGGTGCTGTGATTCCTGGCGAAACATATCCGCCAAATATTTTGACTCCCGAACGCGCCCAAGCACAATTATTTTCTCAAGCTGATCAATGGGGAATTAAAGTCATGGAGGAGTTGATTAACTTCAATGCCAAATCAAACGCATTAATTAATGTTGTTAACGGCTATAATAAAAATGTTGATATGATGGATGCATTTCAAGCTGAGCAAATATTGACAATGCCACAAGGCACATGAGTTGAATCAACCCTCAATAAAACATCTAGTCTTGAATATGGGATGTTGCCAATTCCGGCGACAGGTAGCATTATTAATAACACCAGCGCTATTGCTCTTGATGCCGTTTCACATTGAGTTATTGCCGATCAAGTAATTTCTAATCACCGTTCGGAATCTAAAGCACTTGCTTTTCGAACGCAAGCAATTAATTTTATTTATGGTCAATATTTAACACCGCAAGGTGCTAAGTCAATTAATGAAGATCAAGGACTTAAAAACCCATTTCAAGATGACACTTATTTGGATAAAAACACGCACCCATTAATTGTTGATTCAGCTCAATACGAAACAATGCGCTGAGGAATTGCCTTTAACTATCCAGGTGTTGGGCTTAATGGTTATGAACGAAACAACGCGACATGAACTGACTTAATTAAAAAATATTCTGATGACTCAGGTGCATCAATGGCAGATCTTGTTGCAAAAGCCCTATCAATTTGACGCAAGAAATAGAAGGAGGTTTGAATATGAAATATCGTTTTTCCACATTTTTATTTTTCATTTTACCATCGTTAGCCGCATTTACTTTAATTGTCCTTGTGCCTTTTTTTCAAGGTTTAATTGCTTCATTTACAAATTGAGAAAGTGTTATTGACGATCGGGGTAATGAAGTCACTGGATTCGATAATTACAAATCAGCATTTAAAGATGATTTATTTATCAAAACATTTTGATTCACTATTCGCTACACAGTCGTAGCTGTGATTCTCATTAATGTCGTTGGTCTTGGTTTGGCTTTATTACTTAATAAAGCATTTCGTGGTCGCAATATTTTTCGCTCTGCTTTCTTTTTGCCAAACTTGATTGGTGGTCTTATTATCGGTTATATTTGGCAAGTGTTATTTACCAAAGGTATGCAAAGCATTGGCGTCCAACCGTGGCTTAGTAATGCGACAAATACATTTTGAGCAATGGAAGTTGTAACAACTTGGCAATATGCTGGCTATGTCATGATCATTTTTGCTGCCGCATTACAAAATGTTCCACAAGATCAAAAAGAAGCGGGGATTGTAGCCGGCGCTTCGCGTTGACAAGTTTTTTATAAAATTATCGTCCCCAATCTTATGCCGGCTTTTACAGTCACATTGTTCATCGCCTTTTCTCGAGCGATCAAAGTTTTCTCCCTAACCCTTTCTTTGACTAATGGTGGAATTAATGATTCCATGACTGTCTCTTATAATATTTATCAAACCGCCTGATTTGAAAGTGTTATTACTAGGGCTAGTTTCCTCGGGATTGCACAAGCTAAGGCGATGATCTTTACATTGTTTGTGACAGCGCTTGCAATTGTGCAAGTGCGCTTTACTAAAAGAAGGGAGATTGTGGCCTAATTATGAATCAACATCAAAAAACCAATATTAAAAAAACTTATGATCACCAACTTAGTCGTAATAAAGATTTAATCAAGTCATTAACTATGTTGCACTCAACTCCGAAAATTCGCCATGAAATCAAAGCACTTAAACATGATAACTATAGTTTGAAACAACAATTTCGTCGCGACAAGTTAGAGGTCAAGCGGCAAATTCGTAAAGATTTAAAACAAATTCAACACACTCGGACAAAATTAAAGAAAATGTTAAACACTAATCGTCGCACTTGGGACCAAGCCACTTATGATAATAAACGCGACGAATATCAACAATTGGTGGTTGAGCGCGATGTGCACAAACGCAAACGGCTGGAACTCATTTATGGTAGTGCCGAATTGCGCACTAAAAAAGATAAGATGAACCGGAACGTGCGGTTTATTATGTTGCTTGTCTTACTTATTTTATTTTTCATTCCGTTTTGATTAGTTGTTACTTTCTCAACCAAGACAAATGTTGAAGCGGCCCAAACTGCTGACTTTGCTGTGTTTGTGCCAAGTTTTTCTGGAGGGGCAGAAGTCAATTACGCTCTTGCGATGAGAAACATTGATTTTTGAAATTCAATTGTCACAACACTTGTGATTACAATTGTTTCAAATGTGTTAATTATTTTGTTCGCAGCAATGGCCGCATGGCAGTTGGTGCGGAGTCAAAAGTGGTGAAGCAAAGTGCTGTTTTACATGTTTATTGCGGCCATGATTTTACCATTTCAAGCGATTATGGTGCCACTCATTTCTCAGATGCAGCAACTTGGACTTCGCAATAGCATCATCGGCACTATCATTTCCTATATTGGATTTGGAATGGCATTATCAATTTTTATGATGCACGGATTTTTAAAAACAGTCCCACGAGTTTTAGAAGAATCGGCTGCTGTTGCCGGTATGGGGGCGGTCCGGATTTTTGTCAAAGTTGTTTTGCCGCTTCTTAGAAATACATTCATTACCATTCTTGTTTTAAACATTATGTGAATTTGAAATGATTATTTATTACCATCATTAATGCTTAGCGACCAGTATGGTCCCCAAACGCTTCAAGTTAAACTTGTGGCTGGTCTTGTTAATGAGACATCATCAGATTTAAAAGCACTATCAGCAGGGGTGATCATTTTATTAGTTCCCCCAATCATATACTTTACTTTCTCACAACGAAAAATGATTGCCGGTATCACCAGAGGCGCGATCAAATAGGAGTATCATGGAAAAATATTTTTTAGAATTAAATCATCTTCGCAAAACTTATCCGAATGGTTTTCAAGCCATTTTCGATTTAAGCTTGCAAGTTAAGCAAGGCGAATTTGTTGTTTTAGTTGGACCATCTGGATGTGGCAAAACAACCACGATTCGGATGATTGCCGGATTAGAAAATGTATCAAGTGGAGAAATTAAAATTGATGGTCGCATAGCTACTAATTTACTAGCGCGCAAACGTGATATTTCAATGGTGTTTCAAAACTACGCGCTTTTTCCACATTTGTCTGTTAAAGATAATATCGCCTTTACTTTAAAAACACGACATGCCCCGCGCGAAAAGATTGCTAAAAAAGTGCGATGAACTGCTCAAGTATTGAAACTTGATTATTTACTTCATCGCAAACCGATGCAACTATCGGGTGGTCAACGACAACGTGTTGCTTTGGGTCGGGCAATGGCGGCCGAGCCGAAATTATTTTTAATGGATGAACCACTTTCAAATCTTGATGCTAAATTACGTGGTGTGATGCGTACAACAATTCGTAAACTCCATAATGAATTGCAAACAACATCAATTTATGTGACCCATGATCAAGTGGAAGCGATGACCATGGCTGATAAAATCGTGGTAATGTCAGATGGTTTTATTCAACAAGTCGGATCGCCAGAGGACATTTTTGAAAACCCGGTTAATATTTTTGTCGCTTCTTTTATCGGAGCTCCTGAAATTAATTTGATCACAGGTGAATATAAACAAGGTAAATTACAAACAGAACTTGGCACAATTGTGACCAAACGTAAAATAATTCGTAAAAATAAAAGTAATCAAATGACACTAGCCTTTCGACCTAAATACGCTAAAATGTTTGTTACCAAACGACCGAACACATTGAAGTGTCAAGTACAACATGTCGAAGTGCTCGGGGCCGAAAGTATCGTTTACTTAATTGAAAAAATGCGGATTGTTGTGCCAACTGCTAATAAGCCAAAGACTGGGCAGACCGTCTATCTTTTGCCAGACCCGACTAAAGTTTCGCTCTTTGATCCGACAAGTAAATTGTCATTGACTTCAAAAGTTAATCAAGAAACACAAACGGCACTTGATGTTTATATGCAATCGCAAAAATTGATTTCCCGCCGAACACAATTACTTGAAAAAGAAAAAAATAAAAAGATCGGTCAAGGTTGAGTTGATCAAGCAAGTGGAGTTATTGAACGAAAAATTTATCCATCACACATTATCTTAAATCCACGCTATAGCACCATTCAGCGGCAAATACGTGATGCGAAAAATGCCATTAAAGATGCGCGACGACGTCAAAATAAACAAGAGATCATCAAAAATCAAGATGCAATCAAAAAATTAAAACTAGAATTAAAAGCATTTGTTAGTGCGATGCGCAAACATACAAAATTAATTAGTGAATTTGAACGAAGTGTCAAAAAAATTCAAAATATGATTGCTAACATCACTGACAAAAAATATCGCCCTTATTTTCAAGCAATTACTAAATTTAATAATGAAGCGATTGCAATTAAAAAAGCATTTAACGAAACTTTAGAATACGATTATCCAGAACTCAAACAATATGTAACGGCAGTCCAAAATTACTTCAAGGCTGGTCGATCAGGAAAAAATCGTGCATAGAAAAATTCATCTAATTGCTCCGTTTGCCACTATTATCACTTACATTGCAATCGCCCTTTTGGTCAATGCATACCGACTCACAACTTGAGCCGATAACCCTACTCAGGCGACGTATCGCACCCAATGAGCAATTTCCACTGCGGCAATTCTTGTGTTATGTATCGGTTGTATATTTGTCATTGGTTCGGGAGTTATTTTACTGCTCAATCTTGATCAAGCGCCCCCTGCATATCGTAATATTAATATCGGGCTAGGGATTGCTTATCTTTGCGGCGGATTAATTTTTGCACCAATGTTTTCAATTGTGTTATATTTTAAGGAATAAGTAATGAGGAGAAACTAATGGATAAATTTAATAAATGGATTAATTCATCACAAGTGACTGCAGCCGATAAACAAGCGTTGCAAAAAATGTCGCCAGCTAAACAAAAAGCCGCATTTGATGGCGAGCTTGATTTTGGAACAGCTGGGATTAGGAAAATCATGGGATTAGGTTCATCACAACTTAATCCATATACGATTAAACTAATTGCTTATGCATGAATTAAAAGTTTGGAAAAACATGCTCCGGCTGAATTAAAAAAAGGACTTATCATCGGTCATGACTCTCGTAACATGGGTCAAGAGTTTGCTTTCCTCGTTGCCCAAGTTGTATCAGGAATGGGGTATCGTGCTATTTTGTTTGCCGACAATGCAATTATGCCTACACCGCTAGTCTCGTTTACAATCCGTAATCTTAAGTTAGGAGGCGGGGCTTGTATTACTGCATCCCATAATCCGCCTCAATACAACGGGTTTAAATGTTTCGCCGAATTTGGTCAACATCTTATGCCTGCCCAAGCAAAGCACATTAGTGCCGAGTTGCAAACTATTGATATTAATACATCTATTAAATTATCAACTACCAATATTTCTTATTTAGATGATCAATATGAAAACATATATTTACAAAAAATCATTGATTGTCTTAATCTTGATCACCAACTAACAAAAGATTTGAAGATTATTTTTTCACCACAACACGGAGCTAGCTACAAACTTGGTCCAAAAATTTTGCAACAATGTGGATACAAAGTTATTACCGCTCCGCTCCAATCCATTCCCGATGGTAATTTCCCTCATACGCCTGATCCCAATCCGGAAAACCCAGCGGCCTTTGGCGAGATGATCGCTCTTGGTCAAAAACACCAAGCACCGTTATTGTTAACAACTGATCCCGATGGCGACCGGATTGCAGTCGGTGCGCTTCATCAAGGCGCATATTATTTATTTAATGGCCACGAGATGGCATCATTAATTACTTATTATGTGCTTGACAAACTAGAACAAAAACAACAACTTAAACCAGGTGATTATTTAATCAAAACTGTTGTAACAACATCGCTTGTTGATGAAATTGCCGCTAGTTTTAATGTTGAAGTCAAAACGACTTTAACCGGATTTAAATACATTGGAGAATTGATTCGAACTACGAAGTTGCCGCCACTACTAGCCACAGAAGAATCATACGGCTCTGCGCTTTGTCCGTCACTATCGCTTGATAAAGATGCCTTGCAATTATTACCAATTGTGGCAGAGATGGCAACGGTCTATGCCCATCGAGGTCAAACATTAGTTGATCTGTTACATCATATTTATGATCGCTACCACTATTACAAACATCAAAATGACCGTCTAAAATTATCAGGTCAAGCTGCTCATGAAGATATGGAAAAACTCATTAACCAACTAGCCAATCTTAAAAAAATTGCCAACTACCCAGTTACAAACATAATTGACTATCGACAACCAGGTCATAGTTTACCGCGTACTAATTTAGTGCAAGTTTATTTTGACCGTGGTTCATGAATTGCAGTTCGCCCCTCGGGGACCGAGCCATTATTGCGTCAATATTATTGCATTCGAGGTTCGAGCGAAAAAGATGTTGCTCAAATTTATGAAGCAGCTTATAAAGTATTGAATAATAAAGGGCGTGGCTAGCGATGGTGGATTTTAAAAATAAAATTATTTATGAAGTCTATCTTAAATCATTTCATGATTCAACCGGGTCTGGAACCGGTGACATTGCTGGGGTAATTGCCAAATTGCCTTATTTAAAATCACTTGGTATTACAACGTTGTGAATTACACCTTTTTATGTTTCGCCTATGCTTGATAATGGGTATGACATTAGTGATTATTATCATGTAAATCCTGACATGGGAACAATGGCCGATGTGGAGCAACTTATTAAACAAGCCCGTGAACACGGCCTTGAAATTATGCTTGACTTTGTGCTTAATCATACCTCCTCAGACCATATTTGATTTCAAAAAGCACTAGCAGGTGACAAAAAATATCAAGATTACTATTTTTTTTCCAAGACTAAAAAAACATCATGGATTGGTCGTTTTGGGGGAAGTGTTTGAGAATATGTTCCTCAACTCAAAAAATATTATTTACACCTTTATCACAAATCACAACCTGATTTAAATTGAGATAACCCGGCCGTGCGTCAAGAAATGATTAAAATTGTTGACTTTTGATTAAGTAAAGGTGTTGCCGCCTATAAATTTGATGTGCTTTATTTAATTTCTAAACCAACATCAACAAATTGAAAACCAGACGGAGCTTTACCGGTTGCCAATGTGGTGGGAGATGGTTTGAACGTTCATAAATATATTCGGCAAATTATGAAAGCAATTAAAGATAAATATCCCAATACATATGCGGTTGGCGAAATGTCTTTTTCTTCAATTGAAAAATGCATCGCTTACTCGTTACCAACTAACCAAGAAGTTGATCTAGTACAAACCGGTAAAATTAGTGAAGGACTACCGCCTGGGACAACTGATTCAATCCTACGCACTGCTACTGTTGATTTAAAAATTTACATTGCTAATTTAAAAAAATGATTTTCAGCAATGCAATCAGGGGGTGGTTGATTATGTACATTCACAGCTAATCATGATTCATCTCGAACTGTTAATCGTTTTGGTGATTTAAAATTTTGAGCACCATCGGCTAAAATCCACATCATGAACGTTGCCTTTTTAAATGGGACACCTTTTTATTTACAAGGTCAAGAAATTGGCATGATTAATCCAGAATATAGCGACCCTCGTGATTACGTGGATATTAAATCGCAACAAGCATATCAAGAGCATCATGGCAAAATAGCTGATCATGAACTGGCGGCTTTGTTTGATCGTAATGGTCGCGATGCGGGTCGCAATCCTATGGCTTGGGACCAAAGTAACAACGGGGGATGAACTTCATCGTCTTCCCCATGACGCAAAACTAATCAAAAGCATCTAGCCAAAATTAATACCGCTTCACAAGAAACGGATCAAAACTCAATTTTGAATTTTTTCCGTAAAGTGATGAAAATGCGCCAAGATTATGATGCTTTTAAATATGGAGAGATCAATTTTATCAATAATGTTGATCCCTACATTTTAGCTTACACAAGAGAGGTTGAAAATCAAAAATTGATGGTTATTTTAAATTTTTCTTCAACAAACAAATTATTTTCATGACAAGATGATATTGAAATTCTTATTAATAATTATCCAAATTTAATAACAAGTGAATCACAAATTACACTTTTGCCATGACAAGGAATTGTCATTAAAATATAAAATTAACATATTTGAAAACAATTTATAATTAGATTAGAAAGGAGAAGTAAAATTACTATGCTAACTAGATCGAAAAAAATTATTATTGGATGAATACTTTTGTTTGTCAGTTTAACGTCATCGCTCGGATTACTATTACCATTAACGATGACTCAAAGTTCTGTCGTTGCATCATTAAAAGCACAAGAAGAACAAGCTGATCTAATTGCAAAACACATTGCTGATTTGCGAACTAATTTTCACGATAAAAAGTTTAGTGCAGCTTATCAAAAAACTGCAGATGATATTGGTGTAGAAAAATCAACAGTCACACTTGCCAAAATTAAAACAGTTTTGCAAAAAGAACATCAAAATTTATTTAATTTTTCTGCATATAAAAATGATTTAACTTTTACTTTTCAAATCGAAGAATTGGCTACAAAAGTAGCAAAAATTAAAATGATCATGAATAACAAACATCAAACCGATGTTTTGCCGATTGCCATAATTAATTTTTCCATTATCAACTTAGTCTCAAAAGTAGACATTATCGCAAGTAAAATTATGACCAAAGAAGTTGTGGCGGCCATCCAAGCACAAAAACCTTATGATAAAAAGACAAGTGTTGATTCATATACATTACCTGCTTTGGTTGATGTTACAAAAGATGGGAATGTTTTTCATATATCTATTGTTTCCAATGATAGTGAAGATCGCAATAAAATTATGGGAGAGATTAGTTTTCGTTATCAAATTTTGATGGATAAAAACTTGAGCTTGAAATTAACTAACGACGTTGTTTATCAAATTGGGTTACTATCGGGATTCCAAACTGAAGATGAGGAAATCGCGGCTTGACTAACGCCTGATAAAATTGCAAGAGTCATCAAATTTCGTGCACCTTATTCAGATCAAACAGTGCCATCAGAATGATATGGCGATAATAAAAATGAATTTGGAATAGACAACAAATTAAATGTTATTGGTGAATGAGATTTTCTTATTGCGGTTAAACTTGACCAAGCGGATGATGAAGCTGGCGAAATTTTATACACTATTATTTTTGCCAGAGCAAGAATGAAAGATTATAGTAGCTATTTTACTAAGCAATTAAAGTTAACAGGATTTTTAAAGTCTTAATTCCCCCAACATTGTTGCACGACTATAACCTTAATTAAAATACCATTGCCATTATTTTCGCTTTAAATGCAATATTATTAACTAGCAAAATCTCAACATAATATTTTAGTTTAATTATGAAATTTAATTTTTATTATAGTAGACAATAAATTAATTTTAACCTTTGTGTAATTTAATTAAATACAAATATTCGCAACAAATATAATTTGTCACAAAGTCTCAATTTATTTTAGCATCCGGCATGCTTTTCATAAATAAAGAAACACCCTACAACTATTGTAGGGTGTTTCTTTTTGGGGCGATATTTTTAAACACCGATCTTTTATTATGCCATTATTTTACTAAATTGCCAACAATCATAGTTATATAAAAATAACACTTTTGCCTAAAACTCCTATAATATAGGTAGACATAAATAAAATATTTTATGTATAAAAGGAGAAATATGTCACCAAAGACTAAAAAAATATTGACAACCATGACTGTTGGAATTGTCGCAACAGGTGTAGCGTTGGGAATTGCCTTACCGCTCACATTATCTAAAAAAAGCGAAGATTCTTCACCGCAAGAATTAGCTAATCAAGTCAAAAAAATATTTGATGAAAAGAAATTTAATGCTAATGAAAACCGCTCTAAAAAAGACATTGGAAACCAAGCCGATGAAATTGACCTCGATATCATTAAAAATGTTTTAAGAGATGAATATAAGAGTCAATTGAATTTAGAAAGTTTTTTATCAAAATTAACATTTAAATTTACAATTTTTACCATTGACAACCAAAGTGCAGCAATTAATTTAGAAATTTTTGCCAAAGATAACACACCGCTAGTAGATGCTCGGGCTACTTTTAGTATAGAAGGGTTAGTTTCGCCCGCAGATGTTATTGCAAATAGCATCACTGGCGAAGAAGTAAGCAATGAAATCAAAAATACAGCACCATATGATGATTTTACATTAGTTGCCGATTATCAAGTGCCAGCGTCAGTTGTCGTTGCTAAAGAAGGGATAAGTTTTCTTGTGGCTCTTGTGTCAACAAGTGCCGATCTTGATGCGTATCACGGTAGTATTCATTTTACATATCAAATTTTACAATCGGAAAATCAAACAATTGACCTCACTAAAGATTCACCGATTAAACAAGGATATTTGAATAATTTTAAAAGTATTTTAGTAGATCAACAAAAAGTTGTAAAAATGACAAATGATTTAAAAGCGATTTCACCATTTATTGCTCAAAATCAAGAAACAGTCACTCCTCAAGATGTAACTGCTCAAGATTTTATAGATATTATGCAATCACAATTAACTACAACAATTTTTGATGATTCATTTTTTATCGCAACAGACTTAACAACAGGCGATGGATCTGTAACTGCTGATATCTTAATCAATTTTCATGGAATTAAAAGTGAAAAATTTCAATTCACAATTACCGGATTTAAATCTAATGATAAAATAGCAAAAGATGAAGTTGGTGCCGCTAAAGATGCTTTTGATGCCGCCTTCAATATTGCTAGTGATGAGATTAGAATTAATAGGCCAGGAAAGCCAGAGTTGCCAACGCCACACACATTAATTAGCGACCTTGCCACCGAATTAGGAATATCATACACAGAACCTGATGCAAATACAGGGATAACTTTAACAATGACAGCTAAAATAAATCCAGAACTTGGCGAAATTTCATATGAAGTTCAAATTACTAAAGGTGGCTATATTGTTGCTTCTCGCATTGTGCTTTACGGTTATAAAACAAATGAAGAGATTGCCAACGACATACTTAACGCCGTTACTAAACAAGAAATTGTTGATGAAATTGCAAAACTAACTTATGATAAAACACTTCTTGCCTACGAAGCTAAAGTAGACTTGCCAACAACAATTACACTCGCAAACGGCGTTAAGGCAATAATTGAGTGACGTTCTGATAATGTCAATGGAACTTTAACTTGATCTGTTACCGCCCTAACAATAGTGAGTGGCACCGCCACACCTGATCTTAGTGCCATGACTGGTGAAGTTACTGGGTTTGTTACCAATGAAGTTAAAGCTAACGAATTAATTAACGCCGTTACTAAACAAGAAATTGTTGATGAAATTGCAAAACTAACTTATGATAAAACACTTCTTGCCTACGAA
>JASKDV010186610.1:0-21264 GCA_032466395.1 Aegires albopunctatus
GCGGGGGGGGGGGGGGGAGAGGAGGTGGTAGGTGGAGAGTGAATAGGATTTTAACCATCAGCAGGCAATACATACGTAAGGCCCTCCGCCTTAACTTTTTTGCACATCTGTAGGACAGTATGACCCTTACACACCGCTCAATGTGCTGGCTCGTGCAATGCTGCAATGCAAAGTAATGGGCAAAGGGTCTAAGCCTGAGCCTTCTCATCTAACGAGATAACGAGGCTTAGGTCTATGTAAATTGTAATAGTTGAATCTTGCCGGCGAGGTTATTACGACCGCACTGACCTGTAGTAACGCCAATACTACAGGTCAAAGTTGGAAGATTTATGGGCTGGTCCACTCCAGGGATTCCCAAACTTTTCTATCCCTCGCTTCCCTAGAAAACTTGTCATGCGTTCTCGCAGCCCCCATCGGCAGTTAAACATAAATTGAATTTATTCATTCATTATTTTCTCTCTAAATTGCCGAATTCAAGGATTCTCAGTTTCTTTAAAGTTGATCTTGCACCCCCCAGGTTGAGAATCCCTGACGGCGACTCCATTCAAGAATACATGACATGCAATACATGTAGTAAGCCTGAGTGTGCATTTAGTTGAGAGGATAGCAAACCGACCTGGTTTTTCGTTATTTTAATCTCACTTCCAAATTGTCCGATAATCTTTTGTTGGTTAGGAGCGAACAGAGGAGATTAGGCAGCTTGGGTAGGGTTCATACAATTTTATTCAAGTGCGCTCGATTTTGACTAACTCCACCCAGGTATGATGTCTTGCTTGATAAGGATCTAGTTTATCAAGGTCATCTCTCGATGTTAAAATAATAGATAAATGATAAAGGTCATAGGTTAAAAAAATAATCTCAATGGACATCTAGATCGGAATCTAGCGCTAGCGCTGTATATAAATATAGACATTGTTGTAGATCATGGAGATCTCCATTAATACAATTCCTGGAAATCAGAGATGGCGCCCTCGGTGCTAAAGAGTCTAGGTTAGCTTTTTTATAATTTTTCGTTTTGTTAATGATTTTTTTTTTTAATGCGTGTGGCCCAGCCGGATTTATTATTTAAGTCTTTATTGGGCTTTTTATGAATTTAGAATCAATTTATTAAGATAAGAATTACGTTTGAAATACATACAGTGCGCATGGTCCTTGCTTTCTACATCTGATGATTAAAGTTCCTTTATAATAATAATAATAATAATAATAATAATAATAATAATATTAATAATATCTTGCAATTATTTAGCGCCAATGTTCACTGATTTCAAGGCGCTTTACAAAGGCGTAACGCTTTATAATACACATGGAAACATAAAATTTTAATTTTATAGGAAGTTGCTAAGCTCTAAAATAAATCTACGTAGTTGTAACGAAAATCTTCAAAAATTACAAATTTCTAATTTGTGTAAAATCATTTTACTTACATGATTATCATATAGTTTCACTGTAAAATCATATTGTATTATTTAGTTACATTGATCGTGTTGGAAGTGAGGTGGTGGATAGACCGGAAAGGCATAAATATAAGGAATTTTTAAAATCGTCAGTTGGTCTGTAAAACTCGTGTCCAATATATCATTTATGTTTTAGCTTTTCTTCTGATGGGTTCCCAGAATCACTCGTCTTCACTTGCTATTATGCATACTTTGGGTTGTTCAGCTACTATCGAATGTACACATCGTAAATGCTAATATTTTGAGGCTTTAACTTTAATGAACCTTTTGATTGGCGGATTTTTGCTACTTTGAAATATCATGGTTTCTGCTATCGATTCTTTTGTACATTTCTTTATTACTTTGGTGAAGTAGTTTGAAAAATGTTAATGCATAATATATATATTCAAATTAATCTGTCTCTTGTAAGAGGTGACTAAAGGAATGGGAGCTTCTTCTTCCACCTGTCCTCTATGTTCTGTCTATCAGGCTCTTTTGTCCCCTCTGAGGAATGTGTGTGTGTCTGTGTGTGTGTGTGTGGGGGGGGGGGGTATGGGGTCGCGGAGAGAGGGAGGCATATACCTGGTGGCCATCTCCCATGTATTTGCATTGCTCGATTTAAAAATACCATCGGGGTCACTTGCTTAATTGCTAGCTTGAAGAACCGAGTGCATTTTGTACACAAGGGGCATTGGCCGCATTAGAAAAATCCTGGGTGGCCTTTGCGGTGAATGTTTTGGGGCTTGATGGCCATCGTTTATAATAAGCATTTTTGTTTTTGAGGGATAATCTTTTTATTTTTTCTTTCTGTAAATCATCTCTTCATTCAGTTATCTTTACTATTATTATTATATGTATTTTACTTATTTTTTAAATTGTGGCCATCCCCCATTAGCGTGTATTGCATGACTGAAAATACTTTTGGGGTCACCTGCTATCTGGAAGGACCGAGTACTTTTGTACACAATGGGCGTTAGAAAATCCTGGGTGGTCTTTGCGGTGTATGCTTTGGGACTTGATGACCATCATTGATAAGGTTTTATGTTTTTGAGAGATGATGTATTTTTATTTGTAAATCATCTCTCCTTTTAGTTTTCTTTGTTATTTAATGTATTATACTTATATTTGAACAGCTTCTTTTCCTCCCTTCTACAGTTTATTTCTTCTTCTGTTCTTTCTTTTAACTAACCTATCATCATCGTACTTTGTAACGGACTCTGAGTTGACCCTAGAGGTTGATAGATAGAGCCCTCAAACTCCAAATTACTAACTAACACACCTCCTCCTCCTCCTTCTCCTCCCTCTTCATTTTCTTCCTCTCACCATTATTTTTTTTTTATGTAAAGCTCAATGACTGGAGTTCATATAAATTTCTTGGATTTTACTTTTATTTAGATTCATTACCTTATTATATTAGCAGTATGAAATGTCATCCGTTGTAATGAATATGACCAATGAATAACATTATAATAAATTTTCTTTTTTCTTTACATTTTAACAGCATCATATGGGATGTGATTAAAGAGAAACTCATCCTTCCTTTTGTGGACCTTGAACTGCACTCCTATGACCTTGGCATAGAGAACAGAGATGCTACAGATGATCAAGGTAATACATTAATTATTATTATCCTTTTCACGCACGCCATTGAGTGACCATCTTATTCTTATTCTCTTCCTCCTCCTTTTCCCTCTCCTTTTGTTTTTTTTTGTTTTTTCTAAATATCTTTAGGTTCTTTCTCTGAGAGAGAGAGAAAGAGTGAAGGATGGTAGGTAAAAGGTGGGATGGGTTTATTGAAAAGAGAAGAAAGGCCCAGCTATGTAAGACGTCTTTAATTTTCAACATATTTCATATCCTTTTCTCCATAAAAGACCTCTAATGGCAAGTCATATATTCGTGCAAAGCTTGATGAAGTTCTCAGTTTACATATCTGATTGAATAGTAAGAGACTGATGATAGGCATAATTTTGAATAACTTTAATGCTGTGCTTTACTCTGTCTGTGCCAATTGTTAATTTTTCCAGTCCAGACAGCAAAGATAAGAAAGATTGAAAACAAGGGAAGGTTGATAGTTAGATAAGGTTGCAATTTGTAATACCAGCAAAAAAGCTAAGCATATGGGAAAACATTCACATCACCAAAATAAAATCAAAGCTGTCTCACACAAAGACAATGCTGTCCCAGTAACAAAGTTTATTCAGGCATGCGACAGTACAATCCCCTTGAATTGATCCCAGTAGACCATGCACTCTAAACACTAGTTGGACATGGTTGGTTTCAATTGCCTTAAGAAACTATTATCCCAAAATGAAAATAAAAATCTTTTTAGATAACCGCTTAAACTTAAACAGGGATGGGAGATTTCTATTGGTTTTTATTTCCCTTACTCTTTATTTGGCCTTTATTGTGGTTGCTTGCCCTGATATCAAACTTAATTGAATGTTAGATTACAGCCTGGTTTAAAATAGAAAACAAGAAGCAGTGTTAAGCCATTCACACATCTGGCTTACACAGGAATATTTGTAAATGAAAACCAACATTTCTGTCATTCATGTGATTGCTCAAACATAGTCAAAACACATCTTGATTGAATGCATAGATTTTGAGATGTTGGTATGCAAATAAGATAGTATTCTCAAAGGAATTTGTTTCACATTTTAAGAGAGGTGTAGTTTTCATAGAAATCTTTTTTTTTTTTAACTTCAAAAATGAATATTTTTGAAGTTAAAAAAAAAAAAAGATTTCTATAACAAGATTTAGATGTATTATTAATTTCATGTATTTATTCTATTCAAAGTTTCATCCCTCTCGAGGGAAGACTAAGAGAAGCCTAGCAACAGCCGCAGAGCAGCACCGCCAGGGCAATTGGGGTAAATTATCTTGCCCAAGGATAATACTAAATGGCGAAGTGGAGCGCGAAGTCGTAACCTCCATGTTACTGTGCACTCGGCCATCTAACTCCCATTACTCTTTTTACACCGGAGCATATGAGGAAAACTTTCCCAAGATCTCAACGTCGGACCTAGCACCAGCAGGAATCGAACTCGCAACCTTTTGATAACCGACCTTTCTAACCACTCGACCACTCGACCACAATGAAACCAATAAAGTTTGTCATTGTTATTTTACACTGGCTTTACTTTTGTCATATCATCAATGCTGTTGTTACTATTATTATTATTATTACAATGTATTATTATTATTTCTAGAAAGGACATGACTGAACGCAGAGCATTTTTGAATGGAGAGTGCATGAATTTCAAATTGGAGCCCCCAAACATAATTCTTATTGTAATTCATTCTGATTTGATAATGAACAGTAAAGCCTTAAGCCTTAGACCCTTAGTGATTTTTGGAAGAGAAAAGACTGGGCATAGACTAGATTTTGTGGCGTTTGAAGCAAAACAGATCTCAAATAATCAATCAATCATTGATATAGAATCTCAATTATCTGTCTTATGAATCAATTCATGTGAGCTTCTCTACATTTTCTGTAGTAATTTATGATGAAAATGCCATTCATTCAAACCAAGTAAAATATTTTGCTATTTCTGATGGTTTCCCTGTTAAAGGGTTAGATCTAAATATAAATTCTGGCTGGACCATACATTAACGGATGTTACTTGATGCATGTATGCCAAATTTTGTGTCTCTAGATGCATACGTTTTTTCTTGAAAGTGTCAACGTCCTTGTATTTATTACAGATATATTATTATTATTATTATTATTATTATTATTTTTGTTATTGTTATTATTATTATTATTTCCATTCAGTTACCGTTGATGCTGCCAATGCCATCCTAAAGTACAACGTAGGCATCAAATGTGCCACCATCACTCCTGATGAGAAAAGAGTTGAAGGTACTTACATTTACCATAGTTTTTCTCATCTTTTAAGTGTTCATATTTGGTGAGTTTTGGGCCAAATCCATCCTCTATCAACATGATAATAAATACATCCGTTTTCTATTTAATCGGACATATTTATTGTGATAGTCATGGTTTATTTCGGTTTTCATCTTTCTGTAAATGTCTGTCATTGTCAGTGATTTAGGACATGGTCTTCATCTACCCTACACACTTCCTAACCTCAGGCATGTTGGGGTGGCTTTGGTTTGGGAGAGGAGGATGACATAATCCATTATACTATTCTTTTGGTATTTACTATTACTATGATATGAATATGGTACAATTTCGGTCAGAGGCTAAAGTTTCATGTGAAAGTATTTATATTTTGTACTTTGCAACAGGTGAGCAAGGTTAAAAAAGTCTGAGAGTTCTTTCATCGATGCCCTGTGATGTTTTATTACAGAATTCAAACTCAAGAAAATGTGGAGGTCTCCAAATGGGACCATCCGAAACATTCTCGGCGGCACTGTCTTCAGAGAAGCCATCATTTGTGAAAATATCCCACGGCTAGTACCAGGATGGATCAAGAGTATTGTTATTGGCCGTCATGCGCATGGGGACCAGGTAATTAGGCTCAACTTGTAGGTCTGTTTGTGCATTTATTTATATTTAAGAATATTATGTGCAATGTGAGTGTGAGAATACATGTTCATAATGAATCACTACTGGGTTATCCAAAAAAGATTGAACTAATATTATTATGCATTGCGTTGAGTCTAATTCATGTTCTGACATAAACCTATATGTGTGAATGAGTAAATTTAGATTTGTTTACTTGTTTTTGTATCATTGATAATGTAGTTTTGTGTTAGTTGAGGACGTATGTGAGTGGATGAATTGTTATCATTGATTTTGCATGACCATATTTTCAACACCAAAATCAAATTTCTAAATGTTCATTAGGTGAAACAACACTGGAGAATATATTTGAATTATTTTTTCTTTTATTTTCTGTCTACCTACGTTCTTAAAGCGATTACAGTGTGGTAATCCCATTTTTTATTAACTCATAAAAATTCAGACTATTGATTTTAATTTTAAAATTTCATGTACACAAATGAAGAGCAACATTTATTATTTCAATATTAATTTTTCATTGGATATTGCCTGTTATGTATTTCATGTGAAAAAAATAAAAAGCAATCAAGTTTCAAGAAATATATTTTTTATATAGTCCAAACCTTTTTATTTTATCATTTGAATGCTTTTTTTAAAATGATTTTGTAATAATTTATTTTTCCTTTTTTTCTTCCTCTTTAACATTTGATCAGTTTTGTGGCTAAGGAAAATAATTTACTCATCACTACCTACAACTGAAGTAAGGAAATGGGAAATTTATTTATGGACTTATACAACATGAAGTTAATGAAAGAGTTAAGCAATTTTTTTCTTATTTTATTTTTTTTACCTCATCCAGTACAGAGCCACTGACTTTGTGGTGCCGGAGCCCGGTCTGGTCACCATGACCTTCACCCCTAAGAGTGGAGGAAAACCAGTGGAATATGAAATCTTTAAATTTGAACAGGCTGGTGGTGTGGCCATGGGAATGTACAATACCGATCCTGTAAGTAACAGCTAAAGTGTGATTCAGAATCTTTCTTTTATTTTCTTCCTTATGAAAAAACAAAGAAGTGTAATATGTTCAGCTGCTTGATTGATTGTATGTCATAAATATGTGTGGATACAGGCAAAAACCTAGCTTAACTCTTAATAATGAAACTGTTGGTTGGCAAAGAAAGTGCAATTATTTCTGAGCATTTTGCACTTTATTTCATCCAATTATGGTAGTTGGAACCTGAGATATGATTCTTCCAGTTTAGTACTGATTGGTTCACAAACCTCAAACTAAGAAAATCACATCCAGAATGTAGGATAGCAGAAATTTCATAAAGAGAGTTGGCGTCACAAAAAAATAAACCAACACCAAATCCAATAAAAAACTTTTAGTCAAATTTAACCATATTAAATGGTATCAAAACAAGTTTAAGAAATGGAGTATGGTAAAACCTCAAAACTTTTGGTTTAGTCTAATTTTGACTTTGAGAGCCCCTAGCCCTACTCAAGAAATAAACCTGGTGACTTTAACCGGGTTTTCACCTGGACTCACACTTATTAGGAAGTGACAAAACTTAATTTCCAATGAAAATTTAAGAATTTCCATGAAAAGCATGCTAAGGAATAGAAAGCTGCTATCCCATTCATTGTATGTCACAAACTGTTAAACTAAATACTGAGTCAAGTGCCATGTACAAAACTGAGAATGTGAAGAATATAGAATGAGTGAAGATATTACTAGTTCAGCTTATCCCGTCATTTCTTAGCGCCACCCACCTCTAAGATTTGCTTTGCAAATTAAGGGAATGGATGGCCGAACAGATCAAATAGATCGTGGCAGTGCTCTTGTGGGTCCTGGGTTTGGGGCAATTTGAGCATCTTTTTACAGCATCATGGTTTTTTCCTAGTGCAAGATAATATACCCTCTTGCCCACCTGCTGAGTGCTGCAATGCTACTTTCCTTGGAATAGACCCAAAAGAACTATTTTTCCTTCATGAATAATTAAGGAAATTTATTTTATTTTTATTTATACTTTTTATTCTCTTCATATATTTGATCATTCTACAATTCCTGCCCTTTGCATTTCCAACAGAGCATACGTGATTTTGCACACAGCTCATTTCAATTTGCCCTGCAGAAAGGATGGCCCTTGTACCTAAGGTACTGTGTACATTTAGGTCTAGTAAAGTGTGTTTGCTTAAATTTTTTTAAACCAATCAGAAAGAAATATACAAAGACTTGATTATGTTGCATATTTATTATTTTCATCTTTACAATATCATATATTCTCTTTCTATAAATACTCTTAGGTAGCCTATTCAATATGTTTGATATTTATGTAACAGAGAAATTCAAAATATCAAGCAAGTTAGAAAAATGCGTTGTTAAATGTTTTATATATTATATGATATTGTTAAGCAGGTCTATCTTTCAGAACTGTGCTTGCATTTTTCTGCTTTACTGAAATCAAACTACATTACAACACTGATATAGTTATAAAGAACAACCACAGGCAGAAAAGAGTTCTTTATATCAGTAGTTCTTTATTTCAGTAGTTCTTTATATCAGTAGTTCTTTATATCAGTAGTTCTTTATATCAGTAGTTCTTTATTTCAGTTAACCTCAACTCACACACATTATTTCCATTCCCTCCCTCCAACCCTCCCAGCTTTTTCACCCATTCTTCATTCTTCATGCCAATGCTTTCCCTTTCCTCAATGTCCCATAACTTAAAAATGAAACTGTAAATCTTATGCACATATGTAATTTAAGTTTTATTTGTTGGTCAGAGGGAGTGTTATTACTGAAGTACATGTAATAGATCTAATCTAAATCAAATAATAAAAATTTCAATCAGAGTATCAACTTTACGCACCACAACAAAGCCACGTGAGAGAGTTGGAGAGGCCTTGCCTATGCCAGGCTATGGGTGCTTAAGACATGATCGATAATCTATTTTAAAATCTTGGCTGCTAACAATTGTGCTTCACTTAGGCTAGCGAGATGTTGAGCGTTGTTGACTTTGTAGGCTAGCCTACTTGTACCATGGCCCATCGAACTTACCCAGTCTGGTTTATTATTGAATTCACAAAAAAGTAAAAAAGGCTTATGGGAAAGAACACAAGTTTGTTAAAGCGGTCAGTTTATTTGTTATCGATTGATTGTTACAGGCATAAAATATTGGTTTGAATTATAAGTGAGAAAAAATGAATCACAGATATGCGTTTGTTATTTCCATAATTTGATTCAAGCTTGTTCATTACAAGTGTGCTATGCTGTATTTTTATCAGATGTCATATGAAATTATTATATTTAAATTTTGATTTTCTTCTCAACAGCACCAAAAATACAATCTTGAAAAAGTATGATGGCAGATTCAAGGATATTTTCCAGGAAATCTATGAAGAGTAAGTGTTTTGGTCTGATTTATACAATATCTTTCATCATTTTTATTATTAAATGAAGATTTGAAAAATCAAGTGTGTTACACATGTCTGCTGGCCTTAAATAAGATGCACTATTGTGGAGATGTCTGTTTTGATTCGGGTCGGAATCCCAACATCAGCAGCCTCAGCATGAAGAAGTCCATGGGAAAGGCTCATGACACTAAAATCCTCTACTCGTACCAAGCATGGCATGACAGTTTTCAACATAGATCTAGTCACTTATCATCACTGTCATTCAAAAAACGTATAAGTGCAAAATAAGAAACTTTGTAGGGGAGACACAAATATACGTTTAGATCGCTCAAGAAAATAATCAAAAAGAGCATTTGGAGGCCTTAGCAACTTTTGGAAATCCACTAAAATATCCATCACAACAAAATTAAGAATCTTCAAAACCAATATCCTGGCAGTCCTATTATATGGAGTCGAATCTTGGAAAACCACCCAGGGCATCTGCCCAAAACTAGAGGTGTTCCAAAACAAATGCATGAGAAGGATAATTATAATATATTGGCCCAACCTTTTGTCAACTCAATATCTTCTCAAAAAAGCAAGCATGGAACCATTGTCAATGACAATTAAATGTGTGGTGCTCCAGGAAAACCAGGCGGAAGTCGCATCGGTCCTAATTCTACACTGGGCTCTCAAAGTCAAAATTTGACGTTTTTATGAAAACTGTCAGTTATCACAGAAAACTTTGTTCTAGAAAAAGTTTAATTTTGTGTTTGAAATAGGAGACCCCAATTTCACGTTTTTAGTCTTTTGTGTTGAACAGCGCACGGATGATCAGCATTCTCTTGCCCCACTTTGAGATCGATTTTTCGTACAACAATCACCTAAATTCTTCTAAATGTTGACTCAAATAATATAAAAATTGTTAAAAAGTGTTTTATTTTGTATTTTATGAGAAAATTATGGTAGATATCTTAACTTTTGCTTCCGTATGTGAATGTTTTAGTTCAACCCGTGAAGTTAGTTCATAGTTCAAAATGGCGGCGCCCTATAATGATAACACGACTATGATCGCTCATCTTTTGAACCTTGATAAAGCCGATTCTGGTGCATATCTGGATGAGATTTCAAGATATTTAAATCAAAGTGACAATGAAGACTAACTTGACAACTCAGATTCTGAATCTGAAGTTGAGTTTTGGGGTAGAACTTTCACCATTCTTGGCTGGTCTTGTAGATCTAGAATTTTACTTTACACTAAAACGCAAGCTCTGACTCACAGGCCTACTTCATGCTCAGCCTAATGCTATGATTGTATCCTAAAACCACTTGATAGGAGTAGTCATAATAAAGTATAGAGAAATGCAGTTCTCATATTATATCTATATCAGATCTAGACTAAATTTTATTAGCTGTTCTTTAGCATTGCAATCATCATCAATCAATCATACTCATACATGTCTGGTTTTCTAGTCAAGCTAGATCTAGATCTAGTTCTTGGCGGGCTTATAAGTAGTATTATCAGGATTGAAGCTCAGTAAAATCATTGTCACAAGTTGGATAAGTTCATGCGCTGATAGGCCATTGAATTGGAAGCTGATTTGACCCTCTAATGAAAAGTATAAATCAATTATGGGTGGAGGGATAGACGAAAAAGTGAAACTCAAACTTTAAACGCAATTTTCTCATTTTCTACTTTTCACACCCTGGCCGACATAAACTGCAATATCTCAGCAACCAATAAAACGATAAAGACTTCAATTAAAAAGCAGAGTACTCAGAAATGATGGCTCTTTTCAATAAACAAGATAACTGAAAATATGAAATTTGACCCTTGTGCCTGGTTTTCCTGGAGTACCACACAAATGCTGCAGATGGAGATGGTTGGGACACTAATGCAGAATGAAATCCTTAGATGGACCCCACAATGGCGTAGGAGGAAAGGTCGTCCCATGGAAACATGGAGAAGAACGGTAGAAAGGGAAATGAAAGAACAGGGATGGACCTATAGCGAGGTTAACAAGGTGGCTGCCAACAGAGAATTATGGCGTTCCCACGTGACGGCCTTATGTGTCACCTACAAAACAGAGAACAAACATCAAAACATTGGCCAAATTTATTTCTGTTAAAAATGAGATGAGCGAAAGTTGAAATAAGCTCTTTGTATAGAGCTATACCTAATCTCAAATTGTTAATTTAAGATTAAGCAATAATAGGTATCTAATCATTATGACTGGTCCGTTTTGAGAATACCGTAGTCCTGATTGGTCATCAGTCATGTAGCCTGGAAAGAAAGAGTAGAGCAAACTTTCCTTTTGATGCTCAAAAAATAATAAACCGAGGTAAATTCTGTCCCTCCCAGATGCTATCTAATTATGGTATCATTAGTGCCTTACAGGATCATTTCACAGATCATTTAAGACAAAGAGATGAAAGAAAGGTAATGATAACAAAAAGGTAATCAAGTCCATATTCTCCAACATTCCAGGAAATACAAGAAAGAATTTGAGGCTAAAAATATTTGGTATGAGCATCGTCTGATTGATGACATGGTTGCTTATTGCATGAAATCAGAAGGTGGCTTTGTGTGGGCCTGCAAAAACTATGACGGTGATGTTCAATCAGACTCTGTTGCTCAAGGTAAAGAAAATAGAACCATGACTTAGCTTAAAAATGTTCAAATATGGTGATAAAATTTCATGCCAAAATTGCTAATATTTCTCAAAAGGTATTAACTATTGTATTAAAAGGCCTTAATTTTTTGACGCTGCAAAGCAGAATGCTGCTTAGGTAACATGAACATTACAATATTACGTACAGTGACTTTCTCTCCTTCTCCTTCTCTCCCTCTCCTCCCCCCCTCTCTCTTTCTCTCTCTCTCTCTCTCCCTCTCCTTCCCTCTCTCTCTCTCTCTCTCTCTCATTCTTTTTTTTTTTTTTACAGATTACTTTAAAGGTATTTTTTAGCATCCATTGCTTTTCTTATATATGGATCACTTATGTTATTTAATTTGACTAATCTTTAATGCTTCACTGTACATCTCTTCTTAAAGGGTTTGGCTCCTTGGGCATGATGACTAGTGTTCTAATTTGTCCGGATGGAAAGACAGTGGAAGCTGAAGCCGCCCATGGCACTGTGACCCGTCATTTTCGCTTTTACCAACAAGGAAAAGAAACCTCCACAAATTCTATAGGTGAGCCTTCAGTGATTTCCTTGTTGCATCATATCATGACAATAATATACAGCAGTGGTCCCCAACCTTTTTATAGCAGCGGGCCGGTCAACGATTGATAATTTTACTGTGGCCCTCCTGGGGGGGGGGGGAGGGGGGGTGAGGGGGTTGATTGTTTACATTTTAGATTGTTTGATTTCATAATTTAGTTTAATTGTATTTAAAACCTGCCTGAAAAAAAACAATACAGTCACAACAAAGGATTGTAAAGTCATTTTACATTTTAATTCACTAGAATGCTAAATCAATTGTTTCTCTGCAACGAGACAATTCCATCTGGGGATAATGACACCTGAAATGTGTTGCTTATACAAGGACACCTGAAATGTGTTGCTTACAATGACACCTGAAATGTGTTGCTTATACAATGACACCTGAAATGTGTCGCTTACAGTGACACCTGAAATGTGTCGCTTACAATGACACCTGAAATGTGTTGCTTATACAATGACACCTGAAATGTGTTGCTTATGATGACAATGACACCTGAAATGTGTGGCTTACAATGACACCTGAAATGTTATAATGACACCTGAAATGTATTGCTTATGTTCAGTTTTTCCGTTGTTTTGTTTTGGTTGCTTCACACAGATAGGGTGTCGGAAATGTCATTAGGGTTTTAAGTGCTGTGGTGGCGATCTCAGGGATGGAAATAATTAAATGTTTCTAGTGCGGCCTGGTTCCAATTGATCCATGGATCGGTACCTGTCTTCGGCCCAGTGATTGGGGACCGCTGATATATAGAGTCAGTGTCATCCTTAGCAGCTACATGTGTACACTCCTATCTTTCAATGGAATAAATTCCAGTTCAATTTACAGCTAGCTGGTTTATAAGGTTGAATTATGACTACGAGTAGATGGAGTTTGGCTGTTATCTTGAGACAGGACTTCCTATTTTACAAACATTGTATGTTACACCAAGAGGGTAAAAAAGGTATGAAAGTGATCATAAAAATCAGATACAGCAATTTTTTTTTTTTGGTATCAATTTACTAAATCTCACAGCATTTCATTTATAAATGTCAGACTTGATTATGACAAGAATACATATCACAATGTGGTCTATTATTAATAAGTAAATAAATAGGGTTTTTCTTTGTCTCTAGGGGGTTACTTGTTTGTATTCTTAATGTATTTAATATTATTAATAAGTAGTGGCAAATTGTTTATGTACTTTTTTTTTTTCTACCCATTCAGCATCTATATTTGCCTGGACTCGTGGTTTGGCCCATAGAGCCAAGCTAGACAATAATGCCGAACTTGCCAATTTTGCCAAGAGTCTAGAGAACGTCTGTGTGGAAACCATTGAAGGTGGAATCATGACTAAAGATCTGGCCATTTGCATCAAGGGCATGAACAAGTAAGCAAGCTACGTTTATGATTAGTCAAGTATTATTTATTTTGATGCTAATGGGGGATAATGGGTAAGTTTGTTGTTACAGATCATATGAATTTGTGGCAATGAAATGGATCTTGTATTTAATTCAAAATTTGTCACCATTTATTCTTAGTGATACATTTTAAAAACATTCCTCGTTCTGTGGTGAGATGTTGACTACCAACTGATAGAGTTTGGCTGGCGGCTCAATAAGGAGGAATGACGGAATGGTTCCAGTTAGCAATAGATCTCAGCACTGATGCCTTGGGTTCTTACATTCCCAAATCATAAATTAAAGAGATGCACGTCTTTTATTTGGGGATAGAGCTGCTTAAAAATTTGATATGGAACTTCTCAAATCTATCTGTTAGGGTTTAGTTGATGGATTAGGTAGCATGTGTTTTCCCTTTTATAAGGTTATCATTTCTTTTTACTTTTAATTGTGAGTCCTCCAAATCTTGTCACTATATCTGCTTCAGAGGGTGCCAGTGATTTGCAGGGTTACTTTGTTCCTCTTTTCACTAACCATTGCCCTTCTTTCTCTACTTTTTTTTTCTTTTGGGTTTGTTTTTTGCTTTTTTTTGTGTGTGGGGTGTGTTGCTGTTATTTTCATTAATTAATTTATTATTTTTATTTATTAACCAACTGAGAGGCCAAAAGATAATAGTTGCAAAAATATATCTCAGTTTTGGCCACATCATTTTGTCGCCTTATGATAATGGATCTTGAATGTAAGTCCAGGGCCTAATACAGAATTTGAAAGAAATTCAATCCTCAATTTCCAGACATCTCTTTCTAGATCAAGATCTAGACCTAGATATTGATTCTAGAATTGAATCTAGATTTAGATTTAGGATTGAGATAATCTAGATTTATGAAGCTATATATTTATTATTGCAGATATTCTAGCATCCCTAATTCACTGTTTAACATAATACTTTATAATAGCTTATAAGACCCACCATTGCAGTAAATCTATGATAAGGCCTGCCCATCTAAAGTGAAATTTCACTGCAATTGGTGGTCTGATAAAGTCTGTAGACAAAATGTTTAATTTGATTTTGATTTTATTATCTAGAAGTGATTTATTTTCTTTAGATCCTGCTCAGAGTGAAACATATTTTTTTTTGCTCAAATACAACATACATAAAAATCACCATGGCTGACTCAACATTGATTTAGCAGAAGTCATGTTAATTATATTTTTAATATTTCTTCTCTTTTTTCCTTTTCTTAAACAGAGTGACACGGGCTGATTACCAGGAAACATTTGAATTTCTCAACTCATTGGCAAGCAAACTGAAGGAAAAATTGGAAGCTAGCAGTTGACTACAGCCTCATTCTAGGATTCAGGGCAAATTATGAGTGCCTTTGAACTTTATTTTTTTTAAAAATTCATTCCCATTCACCATTAAGTTGTTTTAGGATTTAAATTTTCTTCTCTGCATTGTTCCACCTACACAGATAAGATAAGTTATTTCCTCAACCCATCATTTTAAATGGGTTGTAGTTAATTTTAAAGGAGGGTGGGATTGCGACAGAATTGTCATTGTTTCTTCGTAATACTGTTGTAATTTTGCACTTAAATGTTGATTTTAGTTGAATTTTGCGTTTTGGTAATATGCAAATTTTGATGATTGCCTTCAAGACCACAATTAGCAAATTGTAAGGAATTGTATCTGTGCTGTTTTCCTCCTTCTTACTGACTTACTTAGTATTTGCATAGGTAAAGAGATCTCCATTTGGAATGTTGCGGTTTTAAAAAACAAGAATGCCTTTACATAAATGTGTTCAAAATTCTTTGCATTTGATAAAGCATTTTCAATATATATACTTGTTATTTATGTTTTTAAATCATTCCCTTGTATTAAACAATATCTTATAATGTCATTATCGTAAGATTCAGCTTGTTACAATGGACAGTGATTATGAATAAGCATTCATTATACTTAAATGTAAGCAATTGATCTACATTGAAATGACATCATTAAGTAATGTGTACGTCACAAGATCCATCATTCCAAAGAAATATACCTGAGGAAATAAACACCTCTCTAAAATCCAAAGCTAAGGTATTTGACTAATCTGCTAAAGGGAAGATTTGAGGAAAGCAGGATTTTTAATTGCTCATCCCTAGTCTTTTTCTTTTTAATATTTTATTGTTGAGAATAATCTTGCTATGCCCTATTGGGGATTTCTTTAATGATACTTAACCCTCTTTGACTATGACTTTTATCAAAAATATCATTAAACCCGGGGCTTTAACATTGATTACCAACATGAATAACCATTTACTGTACTTAATATATATTATTGTAATATATTTTTATAAAGATAATACTATTTATGGAACATTTTGTTTCTGACATTGTGATTAACTTCAACGTGAATTCCTTTCTATTTCTAAATATTATTAAAATCCTTAAATACAAGCACCTGCATTTAACGTAGCTTAAAAATCTGCTTTTGAGAATGTGTAACATATGATTGTATTTATTTCATGAGTTGTTGCCATATGTGGAGTAATCTGATAGTCATTTTAATTCAATTATACTTACTTTGTTAATTTAATTAACAGTTTTAAGATGTTTATTTTATTTCTACTTAGTCACTAAACATATCGAAAGGCCCTTACAAATATTGCTGTATATCTTATCAACATTTAATTCATAAATTTTGAAATTTTGTTGGAAATGTTTTAAATGTATTTTTTTAAAAGATTGTCACCATATATTTCAAATACAAGAATCCAGATATTCTACCTTAAAGTGAGTTATCACCTCAATGAAATTATGTAATGTGCACTTAATCTTTCAGCCTCCTTTCCATGTTGAGGTAATAAAGACCTGTCCATATGGTGCTAGCCTTGTATGCTTGTGAATATCAAGTTTTCCCATACATTCCTATATAAGGGGTGAAAGCTAGGTGTTTTTTAAGCATGTATTGGAAATCCCTCAGATTTACATTGACAACCAACTTAAGGGAAATAAAATCTTCAATTATTTTTTTTTCACATTGACATGCGTTTAGCTTTACTCATTACAGTGAATCAATCAACAAAACATCCTAAATTCCTTTAAGCCAATTTTATCAGGACTAGAAATTTGGAGAATTAACATTTGTTCTTACTATTAGCATTCTTTGATGAATTGCAGGTTTATGAGATCATTCAAGATGCACTGGATATTATTCTTGCAAAAATAAGTCCTACATAAAAAGTGTGGCTATTTCTCATTTTGTACGCAACTCTATTAAATGCCACTCAAGATCTGATTGTATTGAACAACATGGATTTTCTTATTCACTGTGTGTTCAACAACATTTATGAGTATGACAGATTATTTTCAATTTCGCTTTTGTATTGCAAAAATAATAATTTAGGTTGCATTTTATGGTGGTACTAAATAATCTTATTGACACATTTTCCTATTTTTTAGGTTTTATGAGAAATGTTAAAAAATTTAGGCATGTATATATTGCTAATATTTATTGCATACAATCAAGAAGAGCTTTTATTATATTCATTGTATCAATTTCTTGAAATTTAATTGAAAATGATTTTGTGCAACATCATGCACCTTACCCCTATATTCTCTACCATGCTTAAAGGGCAAAGACATTTTTTTAGATCAAAGCGAAGATTTCGAAATTTAAATTATGATGTAATAATTGAAAGGAAATTAACTGATAATGCAGACTTTCTCTTGTCCTTTTTGGGATAAATTTCCCATAACTTCATAAAATAGGAAATACATAATTTGCAATTCATTCTAGTGACCTTTATATCCTTGGCAAGGTCAGCGATTTAAACAAAATTAATTTGGTTGGATCAACTAACAGGTTGGAGATAACAACTAAAAAATAGTTTCCTATATCCTTTAAACCGTCAATGCTATTCTCAAATTGTTGAAAGGTATAATACATAAAAAAATTTGTAAATCAGCCAAATTTATTTGGTAGAAGATGTTTTGAGTTGCCCTTTAGACAAAATAAGAAGACTACAGCAGTATCATTGAAGTGTAAACCATGAAAAATATGCTTAGTTAGTTTTCAAAGATGCAAATTCCAAACCCTAATTTTCTCAAAACTTTAATCTGCATGATATAGCCCATTAGTCCATAACTGAATAATTGGTGATTTTCCCTTTAAAAAAAAACACATTTATTCAATTGAATACTTGCCTTTATAGAAAACGGTTGATCAAACTTTTGATTAACATATTGAATGAGTATTTACTTTTGAGAAACTAAAAGAAATCTCTTTTGATAATCACATTCAGAGATGAACCTTTTTATATATGATGATTGTAAGGGATTTAATCAAAACTGTTAAACCAAATATTTTGCACCTACCTGTATGAAATATTTATATTTTTGTAAATGTTTTTATACTTACACAATTTATATGCTAAAAGTTTTACTAGTTTTACTCAGGAATCATTGCTTTGCTTCATTAAGAATTTGTTTCTCTGCGTGTATAGATAGTTGATGTGTGAACAGATGTGAAAATATTTTTTCTCTTAGCAGAATGAATTCCTGATGAATGAAAAATTTCTCATTTTGTACAAAACACTTTTATTGGCATACAATTTCTGATTGTATTGAACAACGTGGATTTTCATATCCTCTGTGTGGGCACTGTACAACATTCCTCAATATGACCAATTATTTTCAATTCTGCTTTTGGGACTGTTGTTTGCACAATTTTTTTCTTATTTATTTTGCTTTTTAATGTGATATCAAATAATCTTATTGAAATCTGTTCTTTTAGGTGTCATGAGAAATGTTTAAAAATTCCACATATATATTACTAACACATATATATATATATCTATAATATAATATTAATAGCATGCAACCAAGAGCATTTATATTTTTATGTTTTTCAATGCATTAGTTACACGAAATATTGAAAATGATTTTGTGCAAAGATATGCACCTTATCTCTATTTGTCAACCATGCTTAAAGAACAAGGGCATTTTCTGAGATCAAAGCAAAGATTTCTAGATTTACATTTTTGAATGATCTTTAGATGATTTGAGATATTGTAATGATTAAAGGGATATTAACTGATAGTGCGCACTTCCTCTTGTCCTTTTTGGGATAAATTTCCTGTAACTCTATATGAAATACATAATTAACATTTATTAACAATCCATCCCAGTGACCTTTATCTCTTAGGCAAGGTCAATGATTTAAAAAACAAAAATAGTTGGTTGGGCAGGTTGGAGATACCACCAAAAAATATCTTTCTATAGCCTTTCAATGGTCAACACTTCTAAATTTATTGAATGGTTTGTAATAGGCAATAATTTGTAAAGTAGCCAGAATTTCAGAGTTTATTTAGTAGATGTTTTGTGTTGCCCTTTACTAGACAAAATTAAATAAAAATCAATAAATTTGAGCGTTAAAATAAAAAAACAACTATAGTAGTATAATTGAAGTGTAAACCATGAAAAAAGATGGCAATTCCAAACCCTAATTTTCTCAAAACTTTCCTCTGCATGATAGCCCTTAGTCCATAACTCAATAATAGGTGGTTTTCTTCTGAAATAATTGTCCTTTTTTTAAAACCACATGATCATAATTTTGACAATATTGAATTAGTATTTTCTTTTGGAAAACCTGTTTTAGTAATTATATTCATGGATGTACCTTATTACTATATAATACATGTAAGAATTGAATCAAAACTGTTAAACCAAACATTTTGTATCCTCCTTTTTGGTAATTTCTTTAGGTTTGAAGTACAATTAGTATGTTTGCCGTCTTCTTAAGTCGTATTTATATTCTTGCACAATTTATATGCAAAAGGTTTTCCCATTTTTGATATAGTTCTCATTATTCTTGTGATACAATGAAACCCCGATTTACCGCCCACCTATTTATCATTGACCCCACCTACCACCAGCTGGCAGTATATCGAGGTTTTATTGTAATAAAAATCAAAAGTTTCATTCTTCAAAACTCACTGTACTACTCAGATGATTTATTAAAGAAGAATCACCGATTCTAAAGTTTTTTGGTTCTAAGTTTCATTTCACTTCTAACAATACTATTTCCCTCTGTTGTTTCTGTGTTTGAAAATAGTTCCAAAATTAACATATTCCAATATTAGAATGCTCTTGTGAATTTATGAGTGGTAGTTAGTATTGGTTTTCCAGAATGCTAAAATTTAATAATTTTTTATTAATTTTCTCAATTCATCCAATAGTTAATCTAAAGAACATGAAAGTTAACCAGCAGACTATCTATATTATTAGCTGATATCGACTTAATCAGCAGTATTTATATTATAAAATATGCCAGTCCTATATTCAACTCTTTCTTTGATATAATTTGAAACACACCATTCCTCCTCCCCACTCTATCGAGCACATCACAGCCTGTATGAAAGTGTTATTCCGAAGTAAAAATGCTAGTCTGACATAAAATCATTAGAGCATATCGTAGTAGTGGTAATAGCAAAAAAATAATTCATTATCTCAGTCATGTAGACCTTACTTATTTTATATAATTGCCAAACTACATTGCAGCTTAAAGCATAATCTAGTACTTAGTACATCGGTACATTGCTTTTAATTTGTTTGAACCAATCCCAAGACTATTGACTGGTGTAGGGCATATTAATATCATTTTAAATATCATATATCGAAATCAAAAAGTTGGTAGCCTACTGGTACATCAAAATGTAAATTTCATGGAAGTATGAAGCAAACTTGCAAAAAACATAACAAAAATAACATTGTCGTTCTTTCACAATGCAACAATCATGCATTTTTTATGTTTAAAGATTTGTTTACGATGTATCAACAATTTATTGCTGATACAGTGCAACTTCTGGATAACAACACCCCTGAATAACGACAACCCCTGGATAGCGACATTGGCCTCTGGTCCTGATTTTTTTGCTATATATTATTAGTAATAAATACCCCAAAATACATTTTAGTAAAACAACTGTTTACACCGACGCTTCAAACAAAAAAATCTAGCCAAATAGGCACCCTCGTTTCCGACCAACGTCATCTCGTACTCTTAGCCAATAAAAATGCTTCTTTTCAGACCAATGAGATGTCCTACTCCAGCCTAATCATAGCCAACGAGATCGCTTTGTTACCGACCTGATAAACACAGAGGGAAAATGGCGTTAAAGCAACCTTTTACGATCAAAACAATGACAATACACGTACACATCATGGATGCAAGATTGCCGGCTACAATTGAGATCACAGACAATTGTGAGTCAGCGATGTTTATTTTAATTTTCCGAATATGCTGTTCCTTAGATTTATCTTCTTTGCCAAATGCAAGATGTTCAGTAGATGTTATTTTTGTGATTGGAACCTCAAAC
>JASKDV010186611.1:0-11970 GCA_032466395.1 Aegires albopunctatus
TCCCCTGAGAGTTGTTCATGGGTATATTTCTCCTTCTGATTCTTTCTTCTGCTCCACCCACCCCCACCCCCACCCCTCCCCCTTTTCCCCATTACCTTAAGTTACACTTGTAAACTGGCTAACAAATTTGAACTCAGGGTTTCTTTCATTCCTTATTTCCTACCATCAGGCTATGGAATGGATTACTATCCCGTGCCAAAATGGCAACGGACCTGGCGGCATTACTGCCGTTTTTAAATGAAAGAGAGTAATTGCAATGGCAATTGGCCAGCACTGCCGTTTGAATCCAAAATGCAGAATATTTCTCTTTATACTCAGTAATATTCTGTTTTGGATGTTACTGCCTTTCATTGAAAACGGCAGATTAGAGAAAGAACTTCATTAAATCACCTTTTTCAAAAAGATTATGCTTTCCAAACACAATTCCTATCCACTCCATTATACATGTCCTGCTCATCTTCAACTAATGAACTTGTGACAGTACTGGATTGGATTGGATTGGATTCAGAGCATGCATCCATTTTGAATAAATCTTCTGAAAGTACCTACCTTGCTAATCCTGGACTATGAGGATCTCTAAGTAAATGAAGGAACAATCCAGAATCCGTCCATTTACTGCAATACATCTGAAACATTAGAGACTTGCATTAGAAAGTGATAATATTTGTGTAGCATTGTGGTCTAGTGGTAGACATTTAGGCTGGTAATCGAAAGGTCCCAGGTTCTCATCCTGGTTGTGAGCAATGTTGAGTTAATTAGAAAGACTCTTTTACATGCATTTCTTCACCGCACCCGGGTACCTGGCTTAAGGTCGAGGTAGACCTTGTCAGTGTGCTAGAGTGAAGCACCTTTCACTGGGTCGGACCACTGTATGCCCCCCGAAGGGTTGAGATGGATTTTGGATTGTAATGGTCTGCCAGGGAAACTCTGTAAAGCGCATTGGACACATAATATAGCCGAAACGCACTAGATAGGAACCCTCTTTACTCTTTTTTTAATGTTAACAAGGTGTAAATTAATAATAGTATCATTTTAATAAAGTTATTGATAATCAGAATTTAATAATAATAACGATAATAAATTGCATCTATGTAGCACAATTCTAATGAAAATCAATGATCATTGCATTTTATAAAAGTAGAGACAAACCAGATAAAGGACTACAATTTTTTTAAATTTCATATCAAAAAGTGCAAAGGATACTTAATTGGCATATGACTAGTAATACATAAATCGTGATTGCTGCAAAGCGGTTGAATGAATTTACATAATTGTAATTAATGGAATTTTTTTTAAAGAAGGTAAATAAGTAATAAAGCAAACTTTTTAAGACCTGTTTAAATTTCTAGATAGTGAATGGCTATTAGCTGTTTCTTTTACCTGTGCATAACTTGTGAACAAGACTTGATACATGCTCATATTGAGACCAGGAAGCTGTAACTCTTCACCATACTTGTCAATCCACGTTTGATAAGCCTTTTGACAAAGTTAAAAATATAATTAATAATAAGAAATAAAAGTCATTCATTTATTACAACTTATTAGATAACAAAGATAATCAAAGAACTAAAGACTGCAGTATTTTGCCAACTTTTTTCAATATTATTGTTAATACAAACATTAAAATGAAAACATAGTTTAAAAGTTACTTTTCAGAGACTTCTTGACTATAGGCTTCATCTGAGTTGAAATTTAAAAAGTGGTGGTTTGTAAGTAAAAATTCAGACATTGGACCATTTTGAAAATGAAGGAGTCTTGAGTTGAGTCATTCAGTTTAGGCAGACATATATTTTGTAAAGTAACTGTTAAAAGCAATTGTACAACTGCCTTTCTGAATGACTGAAGAATAAATAGGTTTTGAGGCAAAGATGCTTTTTAATAAGTGATAATTTAAACCTTCAATGTATGAATTGAAATAACCTTGAACTCTTGATATCGAAGGAACTTTTTCTGTTGTTTTTGTTATTAATCATTTATTATAAGTGAAATACTGTAAAAAGGTCATGTTATTTGTTAAATGCAGATTGATCCTCCTATACCGGGAGCTACTACATGCAGAAGAAGAAGAAGAAGAAAAACCCTGTGAAACGCAGACAAGCTAGACTAACGAAGGAAAGAAACAAAACACAATCTTGTGATGCAGGATGAAATGAAACCAAAGACCAAGCATTAAAATGGCCAGTCTTAAGATAGGGTGGTGTTTGGTAGACCTAAAAGTAAACTTGCTTAATTCGAATTCCTTGAGATATGATGATGACTGCAAAATATCCAAGTTTGAATTACAATTTCAATAAACTGGAAATAACTAGGAATAAATTATTAGGCAAAGTATCACCAAGTCACAAGACTTTGATCAATATTGCTATTTGCTAGGTCTAGGCCACCTGGCTGGCAGAATTTTGACTGCTTAGTTACAAGGCTTGGCATTTTTTTGATTTACTACACTATATATTAATATCAAGAACAAGTCTACCTTTTGTTACAATGACCAGGGCCCCAATTTGGGATGTAATAAAGTTGATGGATAATTGAGATGTTCTTTAATAATCATTAGTACCATGAAAATTCAAATTCAAATTTCAAATTATCCAAATCAGGCCAGAAATAGTTCGAATTAACTAAAGAGAATTTATCTGAGAATTCGAATTAAGTGTTCAAATTAATTTAATTGCTTTCAACTTCTTTTTTAAGAGGTTAGTGGTCAATTAGATTGAAGACTTTCCCTTTAGTGACATCACAAAGCATAAAAGTCACGGGTTCCATTCCCTCCTGCATCACTAGATTGTTTTCATATATTTCTTTTGTGCGTATCTTGACTGCATTTCTTGGGGTTATTTCATACAGTAAATCTTTTTAATTATTACTTAAAAAGAATGTAGAATATTGTTATATATATTTGCTGAATATATTACATCTTCATAATTGCATCTAATATTATGATAACTCTCATCACATTGCGCCTTATGTTTTTTTAAATGCTGGGCCATAAATATTACCTTATTGAGGCAGGTGATTAAATTTTTTAAAAAGATCACTTACATAAACAGCAGCTCTTAAACCACCATTGTCAGCTATGTTTTCATCCAAGGTAAAATCTCCATCAATCTGCAGATGGAACATACCAATCAATAATTAACTAATTGAATAGTATTTTATGTTTTACAGTTTGCTCTATTAAATAGTAGCTCATTTTTTTAAAAATAGCTCAGTTAGTGATAAATACCAGCAGTTATCAAAGAAAAATGAAAAATATTGAATATTTCATATATCACAATGATCATAACCGTGTGTATGTGCAATTATATTATGCATCTTTCCTCCAAAGAGATAAAAGGATAAATATCAATCTCATCATGCTCACTTGCCTTTCATTAATATTTTTAGAATCATAGTGCATGCAAAAAGTAAATTAATTGCCATTATACCATTAGGAACATAATTTAAAAATCATAATTTTGTATATATTGAAAATAGAGGGAAAGAAAAGAAGACTCACATTTATGCCTCTCATGTTTATTTTGCTATACTGATCTTTCATGCATTTTGTAGTTGTTTCAAAGTTTGCTGATGTTTGCTCATCCCACCAATCTGATAACTTTCCTTGACCATCATATTGACGACCTGAAATGGTTGAAAATTATATATTTGCACGACAGCTGGCATATATTTAATTTTGACTGAGATTAAACATAGCTCACTACAACCAGAGAAAATTAAGCCTTAGTCAACAATTGAAGACATCTCATACAAAAAATAATAAAATGCAGTCCCATTGTCCCCATTACAAAAGAATGAAATTCAATTATATTTGTGTGGCGTCTTTATCTAGAGGTAAACCATTGAACTGATGATCAAAAAGTCTCAGGTTCAAATCTAGGGGGAAGTAAATGTTGAGTCTCAGAGAAAGGCTCTTTAACAATTTCCTTCCTGTATTCAGGTGTAAAATGAGTACTTGGCTATAGGTAGAATAGGATCTTGTCCGTATGCCACAAAAGGCACAATTGATTAATGCGCACTTCTGTATAATGCCCTCCATGAGATTAAGGAGGAATGGATCTTGGAATGAGAAGGCATGCCAGGGAGTCCATGTATAATTATTTATTAGATATCAATACTAAAATGGATTATAGCATTATAGTCCATCTTATTATTGGACTACATTCCATTGTGGATTGCATGAAGTGGTGATTTCTTAGAGGACTACATTCCATTGTGGATTGCATGATGTGGTGATTTCTTAGAGGACTACATTCCATTGTGAATTGCATGATGTGGTGATTTCTTAGAGGACTATATTCCATTGTGAATTGCATGATGTGGTGATTTCTTAAATGACTACATTCCATTGTGGATTGCATGATGTGGTGTTTTCTTAAATGACTACATTCCATTGTGGATTGCATGATGTGGTGATTTCTTAAAGGACTACATTCCATTGTGAATTGCATGATGTGGTGCTTTCTTAAAGGACTACATTCCATTGTGAATTGCATGATGTAGTGATTTCTTAAAGGACTACATTCCATTGTGGATTGCATGATGTTGTGATTTCTTAAAGGACTACATTCCATTGTGGATTGCAAGATGTGGTGTTTTCTTAAAGGACTACATTCCATTGTGGATTGCATGATGTGGTGATTTCTTAAAGGACTGCAGTTCAATGTGGATTGCATGATGTGGTGATTTCTTAAAGGACTACATTCCATTGTGGATTGCATGATGTGGTGATTTCTTAAAGGACTACATTTCATTGTGGATTGCATGATGTGGTGATTTCTTAAAGGACTACATTCCATTGTGAATTGCATGATGTGGTGATTTTTTAAAGGACTACATTCCATTGTGAATTGCATGATGTGGTGATTTCTTAAAGGACTACATTCCATTGTGGATTGCATGATTTGGTGCTTTCTTAAGAAAGCATCTAGTGGGCTCCTTATCTCAGTCTTCATTTGGTTATCTAGATTGTATAGGGTTTTCTCGCCCATAGGGCGGATGCTATTAGGCTTTCGAATCTGCTCTCCAGCTTTGTTTGGTGCTCAAATAACATATATATTCATTGTAACCAGGTAGGGTTCAAGGTGCTCATACTGAGTCATACCCGCCACTTACTGTATACTGGCAATGTTTAGCTATAAGTCTTTAAAACATAAATAGAAGGCCATAATTGGTAGAGATGCTTGTCATGTCCGGAGTCAGGACTGCCCCTAGGACAAAACTCAGTGGCTGGCAATATGGCCAAGAACTGTACCCCTTGGAAAGCAAGCTCTACAGGACAGAAGAGGAACTTACAGCAAGCTCTACTTTTAATATGACTATAGAACTGACATTATTAATGTGAACAAAAGATGAAGAAGAAGTCCATCTTAAAATTTATAATAATAAATAATATGCTTCCCATTAGGTAGAGCAATTTAGTTAATCATTGCGTTGGGATCCCTGGAACTAAATAAATACATGATTTATGTAAATGCTCCTACATGTATTTATTTAAATGCTTTTTTAAAACCTGCTCCATTTTGTATATCTCCTTCATTCTAAATTTTCATTAAAGTTATTGTTCCTAAATACATCACATTTAATGATATCAAATATTGTTATGTTATAATTATAGTAGACAATATAACTTCTGTCACATTAAGTTTTACACCACGCTCTAAAAAAAACATTAAATTTAAGAACAACTTTTCTTTTGTACATTGATTATAACATGAACCACACACACAAGTATTAAAAAATGTAATGATACACTGAAAATAGAGTTTATAATAGAAGTTCTTGACCTACCTTGAAAATCAAAGGCATGCGTAATTTCATGGCCAATTATCGATCCCATAGCACCAAAGTTAACAGCGCTACAGAAAAAAAATTGAAAACAATAAAATTGCTGTCCCATATAATGATATGAAATTATGTCAATAAAATGATAATATCAATTTTAACACCAATAATGATAAAAATAATGATGATGAAGTCAATAATGATGTGATGAATGAAGAGGAGGAGGCGAAGGATGATGATGCTAATGGTAATGATAACAGTAATGATGATGATGGTGATGAAGTTGTTGATGAGAAGCATGAGGAGTTTGACTATCAATATCATGATAATAATAAATCTCAATGAAACATGGTAGTCTTAATAGGCGTGGCACAGAGATCACTTGGGTCCTCTTTTCCGACAATAATGTATATAAAATTTGATAGTAAAATAGTAACTTTTCCTTAACTTTGTTTAAAAGTATTAATTGACTCAAAAAAATGGGTTAAAATAATTTATGTATATTATATAAATATATAAACCCATTACTGTTAATGATGGAAACAATTTTCATTAGAATCTGAAAACTAACATGATTTAAGAACTTATTGATTTAAAATTAAAGAAACATGTAATCAATATATAAATATTTGTATATAAATTTTACTTCTAAAGTACAAAAATCAATTATGATTCAATTAACAATACCAAAGAAATCGTCAATTAAAAAAAAAAGATTAAGTTGAGTAATATCTATTATGAGATATTAGCTATAAATGACATCAATGAATTAGGAAATGTAAAGTGGAATACTGAAGAATTTCCAACAAAACAATCCCACTCTCCCCCCTTTCTTTACCAATAACGATATCTTAATCGAAAGACCAGAACAAACCTTGGTCCATCTGGAATGTAAAATGGCAAATGAAACATGGCAATGGGAAAGATGACATCATTTCTAGTAACTGAATAGTAAGCATTCACTGTAACTGGAGGGCGTAACCAGCTATAGATAAAAGGGAAAGGGAAGAAAACATGATGATATGAAATCAAAATTAGCAATAATTAGTAACAATGTCTTATACCTTGCTGGATTGTTTGGGGCATTGGGGGAAAGGGGGAAAGGGGCTAGTTAAAACATGAGAAAAATCCAGCAGTATGCCTTCTCCCAAACTAATTGATTGGGTGACAATGGGATAGAGTCCCCCCCATGTGCACAATCTCTTGATAACTACAGGCCACTGGTGATGAGAGTCCTTCATTAAGACCCCTTTTCTTATTCACCTTCCTCAACCCAGATGTGAAGAATATCTCCTTTGACCAAAAAATTCTACTCCTGGTTAGATTAGATGGTTCTAATTTTTTTTCCAATGTATTGTTCTCTGTAAGGGGAGTGAAATAAGTCATTGTAATAGCTGCTCTATGGATATGTGTGTTATACCTGGTATTTTATATTTTAAATATTCTATGCATTGAGTATTTCTAAAGACTTCATAAAACAATATAATATGAATATTCATATGGGAACATCAAACAAAAATTTTGTTCATTTTAGTCTATAAAATTCTATTCTTTTCAATCTATATGCCTCAAACATTCTACATTTTATCTCAATTTAGGTAATGTGCTTAATGAAAAAGAAAAATTGTACCTGCTTTTCCTATCTGGCACTTTGGCAAGTTCCACATTCATGTTACCAAGATTGAATCTTCTCCATACTAGCAGATTGGCAAACCAATCATCTTTTCTTATATCCATCTACAGGTGGGAAGAAAATTGCATTGATGATGGAATTTTGATGTTTTCGCCAAATCATTGAGAGTTTTTGAGAAAAAAAGTAAGGCAATAAAATCAAACAGATTCTTTAATTCTTGGCTGCAGCTATAGTGGTGAAATGATCCAGACTTTAAAAAAAAAAGAATAGTTACATACTTAGTCTGTCCTGGCTAAAAGTTGTTCACTGACACTCAGTAGTCTTGGCAGGAGATGCTGAGTAAGCTTTATTCATGCCATGGTTGAACTATTCTTTTCCAGATAAAGTCTGGATCATTCTGTCACAATGGTCGAATTCATTACTCTTATCATGATTGAAATTAAATAATAACATTATTTACAATTATAGAGTATATATTTTTTAATATCTTTTTGAGAACTTCAAATTTAAAAGTAACTTAACTTTACATTAGATATACTATGTAAATCAAAAAAAATATCTGAAGTAGAGTTCTAAAAATGGATAGGATAAGAATAAAAAAATTACTTACATCTTTATAAAATTCATCTAAAAATGTGCTATTAAGAATGTAGGATGGATAGCTGATTTTGTTTATGATGGCATCAACCTAGGGTGCAAACAAGAAATGAAAGTTACAGTTACATTTATTTATCAATCTTTTTTAAAACTTAGCAAACAATTAAAAATACACAAATAAAACCTAAATTAAAATTAAATTTTAAATTTCACAAAGTATCAATTGATTCACTAAATCAACATCAATAAAAGTTATGCTCCCACCTCATTTTTATTTAACATTAATACAAATTTTACAACTGACAACCTCTTATGATTTAAATTTTGCTGCTAATTCATTAGTTTATCCAATCAAATTTATCGCTCTAAAGTGCTTTAAAAATTCTCATTCATCCTATCATTTTGTTGACAATTTCAAATGTAACCAAAGATGACGATCTAATCCCTATCAGATCTTTCTGTTCATATCTTGATTTCTTCCTCCTTCAATTAGACTGACAAACTGAAGTGTATTGAATATGTCTATCAAAGTCAAAGCTCTTTACAATGTTATATGCTTGGTAATCATCATATCATGCCAAACTTAGTGTTATAGTTTATCCTAAAATACGTTAAGTTTTCATTCTCCTTAACTACTGGGAGTAAACTGTCACCTAATCTCTTAGTGTTAGGAATAAAAGACTGCACATGGTAATCATATTTAGATGTCAACTGCGGGTTCAATTCTTTCTTGCTTCTCTAGATTTTTTTCGTTTCTTCCTTTGTATGAAAATTGTCTTTCTCTCTTGGGGTTATACTATATATATAATGTACTACATGTTTACAATTATTGTTATTTATATAAACCCCATTGCCTCATACCCTTTATTCCTAGTATCAACTATCACAGTTGACTTCGAGGGTATAACTCTATATTGTGTGAATTTCGTTCAGTTTGATGTGTTCGTTGTCCCGTGGATCTACAAAGGATTGTAAACATGTGTCTTTATTTAGATCTAGTGAGGCGATGTGGATTTTTCAACGCAATGTTAGATGGAGTTAGTGGAGTGTTTCAAAGATTAAATTGAAATCAATTTCTTTTTATTTTTAGAAGCTCGGTGGTTGAGTTGGTTAGGACCACTCTCACTGCTTTGGCAAGGCGATTGGGAGCCAAATTTTTTTTATCGAAACATTAATTATAGTTCATCTCTATGGACCTTAGATGGTGCTAAAACTTTTTGTAGAAACGGTTTGAATTAGACGTTGTCAAATTTCCTAAATGGTTCTAAGGAACTTTTTCAACTGAGTAGCCCTTCAATTATTGCGCCTCGAAATTCCTAGCACCGGCCCTGTTCACATGATATTTGACGAGGTTCATTAATGTACACCATTCAATGTCAAACTTCTTCGGGATCCATGTAAGACTCTCATATTATTATAGTGTCAAACTATAAGGTTTACAAATAAGGCATAGATATGTCAATACGATCTACACGGGAAACATTTGCATGGCTACAACAACAACAGCATTGTCCTCAATTACATTCAAAGCATAAAGTGAAAGTTATACATTGTATAAATAAATCATGATCGCATTAACCTTGCACTGAATCCTTCCATAGACAGCGTGTGCTGTAATCGCGATGCAAAAGTGTAGTAAGTGTAGAATTAATTATTTTGGTATTTACCATAAATGCTTGGATCTAAACAATAATTAACAATATGCAAACCAAAGAACAAATTAATGGATATTTTAGATCTTGGTATTTATGTATTAGTTGTTGTTTTTTTAAAACTAGCACCGCGCCTTGCTCACATAGCAGGAATTTGATCTTTGCAAGATTTTAGTAAAGATATCTAGAAGTAATATTGCGCATAGATAAATAAATGATCTACAATCTAGATCTAGATCTAAATTCCTAAATGTAATCTAGACTGTATCTAATTCTCGGGCTAGAATAGAGGAAAGAAATTTCTCTGAGTAACCATAGATAAAGACTTAGATCTATTCATGAGTGCGGCAATAAAGATGAAATGGCGAATTAGATCTCAATAAAAAGGAAACAATTATTAGCGACCAATCCATTCCACCTTTATGTTAATAAAAAAGGTTTACCGGTTATACAACAAAATCACCCCCCCCCCTTTCCACTCCCCCCCTCCCCCCCCCCAAATGAACCCTTCCATCATATATTTTAATTAGCGTCAAAAAGAAACTTTTTAAGAAGTCATGAATCAAAATCTCACCTGGTTCTAACGGCAAGCATTCTTTTGGCGACAAACACGCTTTTGCTGTGCTATATATAGACTCCATCTCTGACACTACACTGCTTAACTGAATCAGAAACGCATTCAAATGGTGAGAAAAAGTATGTACTCATAAACTGTAAAACATATTAAAATAATGCGTGTGGCCTGATATACGCGGAATAAGGAGAGTGAAGCCTTATAAAAATCTTTGATCTAAATTGAACCAATACATTTCCAAATTATTGAACAATTCAACGTCACATGTATCTTAACACTAATCTCTAGGTCACAACATCTTCTAGAACGTCATGTGTATCTTTACACTAATAACTAGGTCACATATATCTTAACACTAATCTATAGGTCACAATATCTGCTAAGACACCGAATCGCCTTGCCCAAATAAAAAATGTGTCCTTTAACCAATTTTTCGATATCTGGCACTTTCAGTTCAAGCGCTATTTAAAATTTGTATAGTCTAAGTTAAATTAAAAAAAAATTATATACATAATAGTACATATAATAAATAAAGAAAAACATAAAAATAAAAGACTGTATTTGTTAACAAGAAGCTGATTCCGGACTTTTGAGTTCAAATAATTAGCAAATTTACCCTTGCAAGTTTTGTCTTATCCTTTTGAGCATCAGTCCCGATGTCCAGAATGCTTATAAATTCCCTTCTCATCATGACGGGCATTACTGAAGTATCGAACCTTGATAAGTTGGCAGCGCTCTCTTGTGCAAATGCGGCAGCGATCAAGTCGTATTTTAGCTTTGAACATAAAAATGATAAAAAAAAAATAATAATACGATGTATAAATTAAACTATTAATAAAGTCACAGCTGAGTTTGAGTAGAATAAAAAAGACAGGAACATTTGAAGAAATGACTGAATCCGAACACATTACAAGACAATGATTCGACGTTTCGGCTGTAAAACCTTTGTAAAGAGGGATGCAAATGACACGAATACATAGAAAAAATGTGATATACAACTAGATCTAGATCAAAACAATTTTTAAAACATAATTCTATTTGTATAATTAATTACATGAGGTATTGTTATGGGACTGCTGCTTTAGCTGTTGTTTTTGCTGCTATTGTTGATCGTGATGCTGATGATATTGTTGTTTTTCTTTTTTGTTATTATTATTGTTGTTGTTGATGATCATGATGGTGTTGTTGCTGTTGTTATTGTTGATGATGATGATGATGTGTCTATTATTTGTTATTTGCTTTGAAGAATATAACATAAGCACATTTGTATTTTCAAGTTTGTCCCCCCCCTCCCCCCTCCAACTCTCTCTCTCTCTCTCTCTCTCTCTCTCTCTCTCTCTCTCTCTCTCTCTCTCTTCCTCTCTCTCTCTCTTTCTCTTTCTCTCTTTTTCTCTCCCTCTCTCTCTTTCTCTCTCTCTTTCTCTCCCTCTCTACCTTTCTATCTATCTAGCTCTCTCTTTCTCTCTCTCTCTCTATTTCTCTCTCTCTCTCTTTCTCTCCTCTTTCTCTTTCTCTCTTTCTCTCTCTCTCCCTCTCTCTTTCATTCTCTTTCTCTTTGTCTCTCTCTCTTTCTCTCCCTCTATCTTTCTCTCTCTATCTTTATCTCTCTCTTTCTCTCTCTCTTTCTCTCTCCTTCACTCTCTCCTTCTCTCTCTCTCTCTCTCTCTCTCTCTCTCTCTCTCTCTCTCACTCTCAACTACGCTAGACACGACAGAAACAAAATATCTCACTAT